>PVIJ01012657.1:0-48682 GCA_004024925.1 Scalopus aquaticus
GTTATAAGTGAAATCATTCGATATTTTTCTCTTTCTTTCTGGCTTATTTCACTGAGTATGATCCCCTCTAATTCCATCCATGTCGCTGCAAATTGCATGTGTTTATCTTCTTTCCATGCTGAATAGTATTCCATTGTGTATATGTACCACATCTTCTTGATCCAATCATCTATTTTTGGACATCTGGGTTGCTTCCATATTGAGAGTAGCATGCAGGGTATTGATGGAGAATCCATGACTAGGCAATGATGAGGGACAGATACCTATGATCACTGGAAGTGGGCATATAGGTAGTGTGAGTCAGTACTGAGTCTCCAGACTGAGGCTATAAAACACAGAATTCAACCAAAAAGATCAAGTTTAAGGAATTGATCAAGACTGGGTTTGGGGATGGGTTGAGGATACCTGACTGCAAAGTCAAATAACTGTCAGATTTATTTGATGCTCTGGCTCAAAATTGAGCCAGAGATTTTTCAGTTCATCCTTTCTGAAGTCAAAGCAGGATTTATCGTAGTGAGTTTGTTGAGTGTATAAATGGAGGCCAAAGATCTCAGGCAAGGGGAGATGAAAAAGTATTCCAGAAAATTCACCCAAACTTATGGAACTCTTAATTTTTCTCATTTCGATCCCATATCTCCTCTCTTATCCTACTGTTTAACCCATTTCTATACTATTCTTTTCTGTTCTTTTGTTACTGTCAAATGGTCTAGGTGCTATAAAGGTATAGGGGCAATAAGAAAATTTAAAAGGAACATTTGTGTTTTTAACCTTTGAATAGTTATGTATTAGACAGTTTTATACATTTTTGAAAGGGGGTATGGTATAAATTATCATCAAGTGAAGAAAGTTCTATTACCCAGTTGGGTAAACTGACATTAGATTATCATCAATTCATTTTCTTAAGAAAACACATGGTATTTGCCCTTTAAAGCATTGGCTACAATGCCAGAGTACATTATGAAAAAATCTTCCAAAATTATTTCCTTTCCCCCTCTATTATTCTTTATTCAGCAGGAGTTTATTTTTCCTCTTCCTGTGATTTTAAAATTTGTACTGAATGCACAAAAGAACTAAAATACAACCTTTTCTTGGTGTGAAGACTTGCCACCCAGCTGGCATTTTTATTATAAGAACAGTTACCTGGGGAGGTGATTTACCAGCAAGAACAAAATCACTATATACTGTTATCTCTCTAATGTTTCCCTAACAGACTAGACAGAACACAGTATATGGGATTTAGAAAGGACTGGAATCTAGAATATGGGCATTTGCCAATAAAATGCTGAATAAGATAGACTGAATAACTGAACTGTAAATGTCTGTATCTCTTTGTAATATATGCAATTGCTTTTTAATACATAAATCACGTATTATCTTAAGTTAAATAGGTAAATGAATAGTACATAATATTTAGCTTTGGGTCAGTGCAATCCACATTAAGGTCAGAGTCTCATGACCTGTCTTATTGAACTATGTAAAATGGCAAAAGGACTGTTAAATTTCTGCTGTTGCAGTCTTTGAATATCAGTATGTCCAAAGAGGCCTGTGTGTTTCTGAATCTGTACCTGCTTTGGAAGTATAGCTTTGCTGCAAATGATATTGACTTTCATGTTTTAGATTTCCTCACATTGTGGGGCACTTTTTGATCCTCTGTGATACAGTAGTCATATCTTGCCAGTGAGTAAGTGACTTGACTTTGGATGATGCTTTATTGCTTCAGGTGCTGGAGTGCCTTTTTAGTATGTTATATGGAGTGCTGTCAAGCTCTGTAAGAACCTGGGAAAATGAATTCACCCTCAAACTAATTTCCCATAAAAAGGGTTTTTTAAAATAGTTTATGATCTTGTTTGCTCTTTCTTTGCCCCAACCCCTTCCCACATCCTCATGTAGTTACTCAGTGCCCTCCTGGAATCTCTGAGTGCTTAGGATTATTCACTCTTATGCATCATTGACCCCCATAATCAGAACATTTTATGGTTTGTCCCCCTCAGTCTTTCATTCTTCAACATTAGTTGTCTATTTCAGTGTAACAATGGCCCCAAGATTTAGTGGCTTACGATAACACACATTATTATCTCATAGTTTCTGTGGTCAGAACTTGAGCGATGTTTAGGTGGCTGCATTTTTCTGGCCTAGGATGTGTCCTGAGGTTGCCTTCGTTCTGTTAACTGGGACTGTAGTCATGTTCAAGTTTGATGGGACTTGAAGATCTGCTTCCCAGATGATTTGCTCACATGGCTATTGTTAGGAGACCTTTTAATGTGTCAGCTGACTTTTCCCAGAGTGAGTGATACCTTTCATCACTAAACCTTAGAAGTCACACATTGTCATTCTATTCATATTCTGTGCATTGCAAGCAAGTTACTAAGTTCAACTCCCACTCATGGAAAGGAAAACTAAGTTTTGTCTCTTGAAGGCAAGAATATCAAAGAAATGGTGGATATATTTTAAAAATACCATGTCACTTACACCCAACTCCTGCCTTCCATTATTCTGTCTCACATCTTATCAATTTAGTTGATAATGCAATTACTAACTAAACTAATAATCAAAAGTAGTTGTGTTAAAATATTTAGCTACTTTGAACAACATAGAATGAAATTTAACAAGAGCTTACAGTCAGTTCATTTTCTGACTCTACCATGTATTTCCTGTGATACTATGTGATTTTGGGCAATTTATTTAATCTTTATAGGTCTCTCTTTCATCAACTCTTAGATGACTATTTTGCTATCTACCTTGCATGACATAATGCAGAGCAGAAGTCTTGCATATAAAGCCACAGAGATAGATTTACAGGTAACAAGTTCACAATAATTGGTAGCTATAATAACGATAATGCTGATTATTATTATTGCTTCTGCATTTTATCTGGGAACTTTTGGTGACCTTGCCTTAAGTCAAAGACATTTCTAAATGGTGGGAATTGCTGTGTCAGGTAGGTGTGAAGAAATGTTGATAAACATCTGATAAGAGCTCTCTTCAGCCCAAAGGTGAACCTCTGTCCCCACTTAGCCAGTTCCTCAGTGATCCCTGCTCTGAGACTTCAGTGTATCTTAGGGAAAATGTCAATAAGTGCAGTGTCCTGACTTTGAGCTATATGACCTTGGCAAACATTTCAAACTTTATAAGTTGTCTTTCCTCAATATAAACTTAAGGATATTTCTTTTTTTCTTGCAGCAGAAGAATATATTAAAGCAGAAGCAAAAGTGCCTCACCAACTGATAATTCTTTCTTTTGTTTGAGACAGTGATCCTCAAACATGTCTGTCCATCCCGAGAAGTGCTTTCAAAAATGCTGATGCCTGGCACCAACCCAGAGATTCTGTCTTAATTGGTCTAAAGGCAAATCTGGACTTTATAAAATCCCCCCAGACTTTTCTAATGTGTTAATAACTGTTGGTTTAGATTGATAATTTTACTTCTTAAGCAATTGATAGAACAAATGCTCTAATTCAATTAGAACAAAGTTAAAATAGTCTAAAAGCATTTAAATCTTTTCTTTCCATGCTTTCGATCTTTCAGTTGGTTTTCCCCTGGATAAATTGTTTTATTTTTCTCACTATCCATTTGACCCATTTGTTCTGTAGTTCCTAATTGTTTTCTTCTTGTTTTGTCCAAAGCCCACTTCTACTGGCAGCATATATTCAACTTTTTAAAGGAAGAAAGGAGGAAGCAAGTAAAGATTCACGGTGTTGCTTCTAGATAGAATGTTCTTCAAGCAGGATAGGTGACACCCTCTTACTTTGGTAGAAATACCTAGGCATCCCACATGCTCCGTAAGAACTGTAATGTGCAGTGCCACTGGCACAACAGACCATGTATTGGCAAAGGTGCACCTAACAGATGGGACTGAGAGTAGGCAGTCAAATGTTCAAGCTCTGTCTCTGAATTGACTAATGGTTTTGATGGCAGAAATTCAAGGCCAAAGCACTGGGATGCCAGTCTTTGCGTTGTATTGAATATCTGCAATTAAATCTATGGGGCCACTCCCTTTCTGCTCTAACTCAAACTTAATTAATTTTGAATTAAAACAAATAGTTTCCTTGACCACATGAGGTACATTTTGGTTTTGGCTGATCTGAATTAGTTTAATGACATCTCCTCCCCTTGATTATTTGCCACAAAAGACCCCGAGAAGCCCATATAAAATACCATCCAAAGTGACATGTTGCTGCTAAATATTTTGATATGTAGAGGACATTTTCATATCCGTGTCCTATGTGGAGAATCTGTAGGTGTTCTCTTGTAAAATACCAGTGACCTAATGTAGCAGAGAATCAGCATGGGCATTTGGCACTCATCCGTAACTCTAAGAAGGTCATTTGTCAGGGTATTCAGAACTGTTTCGGGCTAGACCTTTTTACATATAGCTAGAGCTTGTTTAAACTGGTGTTTACACTTCAATTACAGTCTAAGATGTAGTTTTCAGACATAAGTTTTTAACCAGACTTTGTCTGGCTATTGTTCCAGTCTCATAATTAGCTCTATTGGTTAAAACTCAGTCCAGACACACCCAACATCATGGATTTAGTTTCCATGTGGATTATTTGGCTTCATTAAAAATTGTTGCAGATTGTTCTTTTAATCCTGCTAGGGGCCTTGAAGGTGACTTCTCTCTTGCACAAATGTATATATAATTACTTAGAGACTGCATGTCATGCACTCTGTAGAGCCTATTTTAGAAGACCATGCAACTCAGATTCTAGGGTGCACATATGGATTCTAGTATGCAATCTTGAGTAATGTTGGAACTCAGTAAGTATAAACTTGCTCATGTTGTTTTCATTTTGTTTGCTTCCATTTAGAGACTCCAATAGTAAAAATGCCCGTGGATATAGGAATTGGGTAATTATAGTGATTGAGAAAACCTGCTACTAAGTCAGCCAATATGCTGTCTAAAAATGCCTGACAGTTGATACAGAATGTGAATTGGTGGCAGAATGAAACTCTGCTTGCTTAATTCATACCCTCCATGACTGGCCATGTGCTGACACAGGTTAGGAAGTATCTATAACCTTCCCCTCTATTCCACCTCCAGTTTACAATAAGTCCTCAGTTTTAGATAAGGCCTTGGAAACTGCAACTTTAAGGGAAATGGTGTATGATGAAACTGGGTCTTCAAACAATGTCATTTCTTCCGACAACATGGGATTACTTTTTTTCTCAATGACATCATAATGAAATAGTGTTGAATGAAACAACATTGTCCAAGGATCTGTTGTATGTGTTCAGAAGACAGGGAATACGTTCTTAAAGGGGGTAAGGCTGTGATTTCAGGGCCATATGTACTTTTTTTCAGAACTTCAAGTTTTATTCTCTAGGAAAACTACTATTATTGAGTTCTGATATTACAATTTTGAAGAGACCATAGTTGGGGGAAGAGTAGAGAATAGGGTCAGGGGAAGGAAGGAGAGCATGGTGGAGGGTGATGGAGGACTATTGGCACTTTGGGCATTTGATGATGGGAAAACTGTGGTGACTGCATCTGAGGGGAGAAACCCTATAAAGTGGAAAAAAGCAGTGACAAGCAAACATGTTTGGATAAAAAAAGAAAAAGAAATGTAAATAGAGAAAACAATTGTCATTGTTTTCATTAAACAGTAAATATTGTTTAAAGGTAATGTGGTATTGCCATTAATTAAGTCACTGGCTAATTCTGACTCTCATCTGTTTTTAGGCTTACTTCCAGGACCAGGTTGATCCAAATTTCCAAGCGTAATTTTTGATTCTGGTACAGTTAGCTTTATACTAGCGAAAAAAGATTAGGTTAGTTTGAGTAACAAATCCTGAAACATCAATAGCTTAATATCACTCTCTTTTTGCATGAGTTTTTGCTCATGCAAAGTCTGCTGTCTGTCTAATGGCTCTCCAGGACAGCTCCCTTCTAGCAGTGACTCAAGAAGAGTCACCTGTAGCTTTGTCTTTGCAACACATGACTTCTCAGTTCCTGTGTCAGGAAAGAGAGACTTGCAGATCTTCTGCCTGTTCTACTTAGAGCTGCTAGTTCAGCACTGATTGAGGAATGTGTGCTTATGAAGGGGAAGTTGAAAGAGGACCTTGTAAAAACACAGCATTATCACTGCCATGCTGTCTCCCCATTCCCTTCATTTCCTTTCTCTGGCTTTTATCTCTATTTGTTTGCTTGTGGTTGTCTCCAAACTGGTCTTTTCTGCTTGGTCTCTAAAATCTGCAATATATTCTAAAAATTGCTTCCAGAGTAATCTTTTTATACCAGTTTTCATCATATTAGGAGCAACAGTTTTCTGCTGAAAGATCTTCAACACTCTTGCACCATTTTTAATTACAAACAAGGTCTAAATTCTTCAGTATGTGCCACATAAGACTGCAGTTTGGCACTGGACTACTGAGCTTATCACTATGTATCTCCAGTATGAAGGCCCAACTTGTAATTTAGCTCCAAAGAGACTACTGTTCTCCTAAACACACTTTGCCCAAGCCCACATCTTCATGACTGTTTTCACTATGCCCTCTGCATTTATCTATCCCTGAAATATTCCCAGTTCAGGACCCCAGTGTGATTGATTTCTCTTTCTCTACTGTACTTTCCTTCCATTGTAATTTGTGTCACTCAGCTGTGTATGGCTGACCAACATCACTACCTCTTTATGAGCTTTTGTCTTATGTCTTCAATGAGATCATTTGCAAGGCAAGAGCTGTACCTATTCTTGCATTTTACAAAGATATCAGGAAAATGCTAAACACATAGTAATATGTGGTAAGATTTTTTGAGAATGTGTGCCAGGATGATTGACTAGGGAGGACTAACTTGCTTTGCATGATCTGTAGCTCTGGTACTTGTATCAATATGTTAAGGTTATGATTGGATTTATATTCTTATTTCTAGTGCATGTTGATAGTATGAAGTCTGTGACTTAGAGGTCTTACACGTGCTGTGATTGTTAATGATAGTATCTTTGCTTGGTTTTATATACATGAATTTTTTGAGAAATTTTATTTTAAATCCTATCTTTTTTTTTTTTTTTTGAGGTAATGCCTCTTCAGATGTATGTTAGCATACCATACCTATCACCAAATCCATTGGGCCTCCTTCCTCTCTTTACTCCTTACCAGCCTTTTCCCTATTCTGGCAGCCTCAGCTCTGCTGTCAGATTTCTAGGATTTGTTTTGATTTCCTTTTATCTGTTCCTTATTTTCCTTTATATCCCACAGTTCAGTGAAATCATCTTGTATTTTTCTTTATCATTCTGACATATTTCCCTGAGTATCATCCCCTCCAGTTTCCTCCGCACTGGTACAAAGTGGCAAGATTTCTTAATTTTCATAGTTGAGTAATATTCCGTTGTGTATATAGGCCACACTTTCTTTGCCCACTCATTTGTCTTTGGGCACATAGCTATACACAGAGTTTTAAAGTACCTCCATTAATGACCCAGGAAGTTTTATGGTACACTATAGTGAATGTTTGATACTGGATTCTGTTTTAAATCAATGTATTAGCACCACTATTAGGAAGTGGCTACATAGTTAAGAGTGCACGTTCTTGGAGCCAGAAAGGCTAGTGCCTAGCCCCAGTTCACTTCAAGTAAGCATGATTCAAATTCAAATTATAGAACTCATAACTTTTCTCTTTGAGCCTTTCTACATTTCCTATAAAATGGTTATAGTATCTGCCGCCATCACAATTCTTGAGATGATGAAATGACATAAGTTCGCCAAAAACACTTAATGCATGCCTTATAAATGGTTATCACTCAAAAACAGTTAATTCTATCACTAATATTTAGGCTGTTTAAGAAAATAAAAAAGTCGCTTTTTAGCTCAAGAACAAAATTGTCTGCATTATTTGTCTTCCTGATGTTTATTTACATAACAGAGACAGATAAAGGAATAGATTCACGGAGGATCCATCCGGAAGAATTTTGACTAAGAGTCCCACCAACACTCACATCCTGGGGGTGCTGCATAAATAAGCAATAACCTTCTCTGTGTGGTCCATTGGGCTACTGGAACAGCTCCCTGCAGTGGTTCACCGAGTTATAGAAAGAGGGCTAATTGTGGGAGGAGGTTGTGATGTGACAATCTTGACTATAACTTCTCCTAGAATCAGGTAAAACCATAATGACTACCAACAGACAGAGACCTGCTCAGTTTCGAGCATTGAAATACACAGTAAGAAAAAGTAATAAAAGGACGACACTTTAGTTCATGCCCAATCCTGTTTTGTTATGCTCCCTAGCAGAGCAGCTGAATGAGAATTTAATTTGTTGTGAATACTGGCAGTATGTAGGGGGAAAATGGAATTTATGGGTGTTTTGAATTACTGGAAAGCTTGTGAAGTTGTATGCACCATTCTGTTTTATACATTTTTATGAGTATTATCCTTGTTTCTATAGTGGGAGTTGAGGCTGCTGTGAGGAGGATTTGAAATTCCATTGTATTATAAAAGATTTAGCAGATTTATCTGAGTTTAAGGGACAAAAGACATCAGCAGGTACACAAGGCAAAATATGGCAGATTGCATTCGATACCAAATCCAAAATTTCTGGTCACAGAAAGAGGAAAATGAAATGAAGGGACAATGGGAGTGGTGAGCGGCGATGCTTTCTTCATTTAGTTTATACAAACTTCTGCTTTTTCATTGCTGAACTTAGAAAACCTGGGGCTTGGCTGGAACTGCAGCAGATTGTTTGAACTACATTTACATTTTCTTTACTCACTTAGAAACTCATCATTTCTAAGGTGGGGAAAGTACTTTACACATGAGTGCCCCAGCAGCTTTAACTATTTAGGTTTTTGAAGCTTAATTTTCTTAAATCTGTATTATAAACCTATTTATATCTAAATTATAAGCAAAATTTTTAAAGTGAGATATAACTGACATATAAAATTATATCAATTTCAGGTATACAGTGGAATGATTCAATATTTATATATGTTGTAAAATAATCACCACAATAATTACAGTTACTAACCTGTGCCCATAAATATTTACCCCTATTTTTTTTCTTCTGTTGAGTATTTTTAATATCTTCTCTCCTAGCAACTTTTGAATATGCAGTACAGTATTAACTACTGATACGATGGGATACAGTATCTCCCCAGGACTTATCTATTTTATGATGGGATGTTCATGCTTTTGAACCTCCTTGATCAATTTTGCCCTCTCCTACCTCTGGTAACACCCATATGGTCTCTGTATTTATGAGTTTGCTTTTTTGTTTGTTGGTTTTTTGATTCCATAAATAAATGTGATCACATGATATCTGGTATTTTTTTTTTTGTTTGACTCATTACATTGGTCAACAAATTTTTACAAAAGTCATGTTACTGAAATAAAGTTAGTCATTTCCTATCAATGTGTATGTGCTCAACACAAATATGACAGTCAAATTCTAATTTTGGCTCTAGTTTTTTTTTTTTTGTAATCTGCAATAAATTGATGTTTACATCATGAAATGCACTCCAATAGTAATAGACCTACAGTTAATACCTGTAAAAAATCAAGTCATAGACTACTTCCATAGATTTCTTCACTTGACTCTTATACAGCTGTTGAGGAGCATCTCTGGGGAGTGTCCAGCAGTAGTCAGCCAGCATTGTAGTGGGCCATTTTCCCTGGTATCCTTGTTCCATTGATGTGATATCTTGATGAAAACGTTCACATGTTCATCACTAACCATACCGCAGTTTTCAGGGAAGAAATCCAGATGGGATTGAAGGAAGTGGATCTTTAGAGACATATTTCAGCCAAGTTTCTGATACTGCATCAGCATGTCTTCTACTAATTCCTGTAGTTTTCTGCCTTAACATTCCCAAGAAAGTTTGTAGACACTAGGCAAAAAGCATTCCATGCTTGTTTCACATCACCCTGTAGCATCTTTAATCTTTGTTTTGCAGAGTCGAGAAAGTTTTTCATGCAGTTATCAGAAAGCTGGCGAGGTCTGGCCATGGCTTTCACAAAAATCTTCATCAAACCTAGTTGGATGTGAAGGGGTGGTAGCAGCAGATTTTGGGAGCCTCGACCAGAGCTGGTTGCTGGATATTCTTCTCTCCAACTGCTACATTTTGTCTGCGAGTCCATTCCTTCCACAAGTAGTGCAATTCATTTGCTTGGCTATCCCACTCTCATAAGAAATATTTTCAATGCTCAACCTTTCCAACATAGTGCATGGCTTATGTCAGCTTACCTCAGCAGCCGCCTGGCAGTAGTGTTGCACTGAATCAGAAAATGGTGCAGTCAGCTCTGGATGATGTGTGCATGATGGTATTATGCAACGCAATACAATATTACATCGTTCTAGGCTGATTTAGGATGTTGTTGCAGTCCTACTACATAAATTTACACAGTGAAACATATAAAATGAATTATATGAAATGTCTTCAAAACGAGAGCTAATAAAAAATGTTCAGGGTTACATTCATGTTCAGCACACCAAGATACTACAGATTAGGGCCTTTTTAAGTCAGTACCGATCTCAATGTTGACCAGTGTTATAAGCAAACTTTCTTGATCTCTGAGTTAGATTTGTATGCAAAAATATAATCTTTTTTTTTTTTTGCAGTTTTAGAAAGATCTAAAATTAATTACTAAAGATTGTATCTTCCTGTTTTTCTAGATCAAGGCAAAAATATAAATTATAGACTATAAAGAAGCAATTGTGAACTGAATCTGAAGAATCATCTGTTGAGAATGGCCATGAAGTCTGAAATAGGAAAGCTGGAGTTATTTATTTTATTATTTTTTTTTTTTATTTTATTCAAGTAACATTGGTTTACACCATTGTATATACTTTAGAGGTTTAGGATCACTCCTTTCAGGTGTATGTTACAGCACCATATCCACCTAATTTACTTAAAAAGATTTCCTCATTGCTTCCTTTTTTATAGATAAATGGTGAGAGAATCTTACCTTCCTGTGTGTCTAAACACTGCTGCCTGGAGGGCAAGCACCCATAAGTGACAGACAGTAGCAAAAGGCAGCAGACCATTAGTCAAAGAGGTGGGGGACTTAAGACTCAAAGCTATTACTAGTCCCTAGCCCTAGTTCACTTCAAGTAAGCACAATTCAAATGCAAAACTGTATTCTTGTTGTGCAAATGAGTCATTTCAACAAAGAGCTTCCATATACCCACCATACCCTGCTACACCTCTTTAGAAATTCTGCAGTTGTTACTACCTTTAGGTTGTTGGTCAGTACTGGTTAGGGCTTGCTAAGATTAAGCCAGAATTCATTGTATAGAGTCCTGTTGTGACACAGTCTATAAAGAGGTCGAGATGGGAACAGAAGCAAAATAAACTGCCTACCTGCGAAGTAGGGACAAAGAGAGGGAGAGGAAGGTTCCACATTATTCAGAGGCAAGAAAATAAGGCAACCAGTTCAGTATTCAGTCCTGAGCAATTTTCAGAGAAAAGATGGAATTAGTATCCTTTGTATCCTGTGTCTGGGGGTTTTCCAGGTACTCACTTTAGTCTTTAAGAGAACAAAACTGTTCTAGGGGAAAGCCGGATCTTATGGATAAAACTCTGGAGTTCAGAGGTCACAGAACAACCCTTTCCTCTGCATAGAATGAAGCCTGCAAACATAAATTCTTCCTTCTTTTTCTCATTTGTCTTCCTGTTCTGATTATGCTGTCTGGTCTTTATTTATATTTCTTCTCACCTAACAGCAACCATGGCATTTCTTTACCCTGCTAAATTTAACCTTACTAGTACTGAATTTAGGATTTTTCTATTTTTTTTTAATTCATAATAGGACTCAGATTTCAATTACTACTACAAGTGGACTGAAGACTAATATTTTCTAAAATTTGACTTGCCTGTGTATTAATGTATGCAGAATATATTCACAATATATTCTTGATCAAATTATGCTAATGTATTATTGGAAGAACTAGGCTAAATAATGATTATATATTATGTAGACAGAGGAATTTTAAAATAAAATGGTGACTCTTAGAAATATCTTATGATTCTTAGAAAATACTTGGCTATCCTAAGGCTTTGAAAACTAAATTTATAACAAAGACATATTTCAAGTGTTCTTTAAACTTTGTTCATTTTTAGACGATTTATTTGATAACTTTGTTTAATATAATACATAGTTGTTTTTTGTTTTATTAGTTTGACTTTCATTATCCTTTCTATAATTTTTCAGAGTGAAATTCTGAGGATTCATGTTGCAACCACTCAGTGGCCCATCTTACCACCTCTCTAGATCTTTCCTTGAAGATATAACAGTAGGGAAAATAGGAACATGCTGCATATTTCTTCTGGAAGATGGTGGATATTTAGTACATATCTCACTTAGAAATTCCACAACCTTAAGAGACCAAGGGCATATTCTCAATTTATCTTAAATAAGGCTTGGGTCTGCCTGATGTAAGCTTTGGGCATTTATCCCATTTGCCAAGGAGCCACACACCACAAATTGCAGTATATGAAACTGAAAAACAGCTGAGGGTTTATACATAAACCTCTAAACATGCTTTTTTTTTTTTTTTTTCTATAAGCATTCATTTGATCCAGAGTCTCCTAGCAATGATGGAACATGAGCTAGTGGTTGATTGCTTCTTTTTATTACTCTCTCTCCCATAATTGCATTAGTGTCATTCAGTGCCTCAGGCACTGAAAAGGGGTATTAATGAGACTATGTCAACGTTAATGGGTCAAGTGGCACTTTTACATTTTTCTGTTCTATGAGATAGTATTAACAAATTGTTTTATTACTTTAAAACTTTCTATAACATTGTCGTATTATTGAATAAATACCTTCCATACACTACAATATTTAAATCAGATACTGAAAATATATATACATATATGTTAATAGAATACACACCCATAGATAATTGGAAAGAAGTCATTAGGGTAGTCTTGATCTCATTTCTAATGCCAAACTATTGAAAATGACTGACTGACAGTTTCCCTATGTTTCTTGCTATTTATTTTCATTAAAAAAAAAAATAACAGGGCCCTCCCCGGTGGCTCAGCGGTTAAGAGCTGCGCTGTGGAGCTGTCGGTAGTAGCGACGCGAGTTCGACGCCCGGCCGGGGAGATTCCCACATGGCTCGGCGGACCTCTCCTGCCTCGCCCGCTGCTCCCCTCAGCAGTGTGTTTCTGATATACCTGTTCTGCTCCCCACTCTGTCTCTGGTGAACCCTCTCGCCGCCCCACGCTACTGGCCTGTACCCCAGGTTGTATGTATAAATAAAAAATAAATCTTTAAAAAAAAAAAAACAGTGATTGAAAGAAAATGCGACAGAATAGACAGTGATAATTTACTCATTGCAATGAAAATCCAGGGATAGGATCTAGGTCTATTTTTCATGTATAGTCCTCTAGTATAGTTATGTAACCATTATGTTCATTCATGGCTTCTCCTAATTCTTTCAGCTTCCCTTCTATTTTTTGTCCACATGAAACATCTCCAGTTCCTTCTTCCCACCACTGGATTTTGCATAATGTGCTTCTTTGCCCAGAATATCCTTTTCTATTCTCATTTCCTTATAAATTCCTCATCTGTTAGAATTTAGTATCATGATGTCCAGAAAGCCATTGGTGAGGACCCAGCTCCACCTAACCCTGTGGTGGACTCTCATTCCAAATTGCACTTGTCTTTCATAGAACTATGAAGACTGACATTTCACATTTATTTATGTGATCTTGGGTTTTATCTTTCTTCCTACCGAATGAAGACAAGTATAGTATCTGTTTCTGCTTCCCTAGCTTAGCCCCTGACGTAGAAAGTTGAACACTTGGTGAATGAACATATAAATTAATGAGTGAATGAATGAGTGAACTCAGGAGGTAAATGTTTCCAATTATATATATATATAATTGGAATTATATATATAAATATATATAATATATATAAAATTCCATATAATTATATATGTAATATATATAAAATATAATTGCATTTTAATAATTTTATTAAATATATATATATATTATTTGTTTAAGAGGCAATGCCTTGTCTACTTATTGCCTACACTTGTATGAATATCTCTTTTGGTGGAAACAAAGCTATTAATGTAGATTGAAATATAACGGGAAAAAATTGGTTCAAAGATGACACATGAAATTTCAGAGTCTTTAAATTCTAAACAGAGAAATAGAAACAAAGTTGTATTCATATATGCTTGTGGTCCTGCAGTAGGTACTTTCACATAATTCATCACATTTATTTCCTATGACAGTTCTACTTTTACAAAATGACTCAGAGATTCAATAACTTTCCCAATGTGACAAAGCTTGTAAGTGGCCCAGTTGGAAATTTTTCTTTTTGGCAGTATTATGAATGCAACTAGTGAGTCTCCAATTATGAGGAGCAAAATTGACCAGGGTTTCCAGTTACTCTGTTCTAAAATTCATTTCCATATCTGTCCCCACGCCACACTCTCCAAGAGCTTCTCCTAGTCAGTGACTGAGAACAGCATAAGTTCTGAAGTAGACTTGTCCCTGGAACACGTTGGCCTCTTCTTTGGCTGGCTCTGGCTAAAGGACTCCCTAATTAGCCTTATTTAATTCTCTTTAGACTGTAGATTATAGGAAACTGCCATGTAAACTTCCCTCCCTATATCTGCACTAGATATGGTGTCTCAAAACTCTCTCATCCTTCTTGACCTGATCAAAATTCTTACTTGTGTAATCCTTGTAGGCATCCACTTCTCATAGAATCCAAACTAATCATGCCATCAAGAAGCTCTTATAAAGGCAATGAGATTACACATGCACGGATGATGGAAAAAAGGCAGTGAGAGTACACATGAGGCAGAACTTATATTTTCCAGGGTTGAAGCTTCAAGAAGAAATTATAATTGTCTGTTTTCATTTAAGAAATGGCACCTGCCTAGATGATCAGGAGGGGCAAAAAAAAAAAAAAAAAAATATATATATATATATATATATATATATATATATATATGGGAAAAGGGCCTCCCTGGTGGCGCAGTGGGTGCTGCGGAGCTGTCGCAACAGTGGTGCAAGAACGGTGCCCACGGAGGAGCTTCCCACATGGCACAGCAGACCGCTCCTGCCTAGCCCGCTGCTCCCCTCAGCAGTGTATTTTTGTCAATCTGCCTATTCTGCTCCCCACTCTGTCTCTGGTGAACCCTCTCACTGCCCCATACCCCTGGCCTGCACCCCAACTTGAATGCATAAATAAATAAATCTTTATAAAAAAAAGTATGGAAAAAGGAGCAGGCTTATTAAAAAATATATTTGGCAAATTGGAGTTGGGCCTTTTGACAAGGTCATAAATGAGTGTACAGGAGAAAAGATGGACTGAAAAAGAGGGAAAATAAAATTTGTATAAACTTATAAGAAGATATAACATGAAGTAAGAATGTGAACCCCAGAATCAGAAGATATTAATTTGATTTCTGTTATTTACAGCTAATAGCTGTATGGAATTGGGAAAGTTTTTCACTGCTGTTAATCCTGTTTTCTCATACATAAAATGTGGTTAATAGATAGCAATGAAATCATGTATTAAATAAGATCATGTATACAAGAACAAGATAAAATCAAAGACATTTCTTCCCCCAAATAAGCCAACACAATGAATATTAGCATTTAGGAATCTAAGTGACCATACACTGCTGAGGGGTACAGCGGGCAAGGCAGGAGAGGTCTACTGAGTCATGTGGGACTCTTCCTGGCCAGGGATCGAACTCATGCTGCAGTGGCTCTGGATAGCTTCAGAGTGCTGTGCCTAACCCGTTGTGCCTCCAGGGAGGCTCAAAAGAAAATTTTTTTAGAACTCACCTAATATTTTACCTGTGTTACAAAACAAACTTGGCTGGTAGTATTTCAGAGAGAAAATATAGTGTCAAAAATTGTGCCTACCACAGTGATGGAGTACAGAGTACCAGTTATGTGCAGAATTTGTTGATGTGAATATTTTTTTTCTGAAATATATGAAATTTATCATATCAAATGTGATAATCATGTAATCAATGAAAACTAATTTTCATAAACTCTCACATTTGTTATTATTTCTGAATCCCCAATGGATTTCAGAATCCTTTTTGACATTTATCATCCTTAGTTTTCCAATATGAAGATTTCAAAATAGTACTTGGATTTCACTGGCAAGATATTCGTTGAATTTTGTTGGTTTATTATTTTTATCTCTAAGTTTTGATAGATTATTTTTATCCTTTTACTTTTTGTTTTATTGATATTGTTTATTATTATAAAATAAGTAAAATTGTTTACTAAAGTGATGGTTATTTTGTGTCTTACCTTCGGGGAGAGCAGAATGCCAATTGACTTGAATGCCATGACAACTGATGCTAATTGACAAGATTTATAACAGGAAAGCTAGTCAAAAAGAAAGCAAGTGGGGATTTATTTTCCTAATTGTAGAACTTTGAATGTTTACTTGACATAATGTACTTTAATTCCTCACATGCAGAGGTGAGGTTATAGCATTGTCATATATATGTAAATTACCCTTCTACTGTTAATTTCTTAGGGAAACATTTTACCCTTAGTTTTCTAGGTTGTTTTATTTATTACAGTGAAGTGCCTGCTACTTTTTCTTTTATCAGGCCACAGTAACTTAACGGTGTTAATGCTTCCACTTTATTGTTTTTAGAAGTACTGTTGATATATACTTGTAAACAAAAATGTTTGTTAGTTAACATATGTTTGTAAAATCGTATCTAAATTTACATATTTTTTCTTTTAGATGGCCAGACATCCCATAGCAATTTCTAAAGTATTAGCAATTATAGTTTTGAAATAAAACTGTATCATTTGTGAGAATATCAGCCAGTGGTGTCTGATATAAAAGATAGCTAATAATCAAATCCTCAGTTACCACCAAAAAAAGTAGTTAATTTTTTTCTTGCTCTTTATAGGCAAAGACAATATAATAATACTATAAAGGATAGATTGTTTGATGTGAATGTTAACAAGCTTGTTCCATGATTCTCCCTGAAAAGACCCAGGATTTTTAAAACCAAAACTCCTTAAAAACAAATGTGTTCTTACAGCATTCCAGTTTCCCAAATCTCAAGAGATCCCATATGTTCTAGAAGTTTCTTAAGCTAATTAAAACAACAGAAAAAAATCCTTATCACTTTTTGTTTATACATTTGTGAATTGCATGCCTAAATTCAAGGACAGAAATTTTAACATCTTATAAATGCCTTTACTAAAAGATAATTCAAACCCAAATGTCCAAATAATTTATATATAGTCACATGACTATAAAGAGCAAGGTGTGTCTTCATATGCTTCCATTTGAGCCTAAGAAACACACAAAACTTTCTGATACTTTAAATATCAAGGTTGAAGACAGAGTTATAATTTTATGCTTTTATTCCACAATATATCTCAATAGAGGAGTACAAATATTCTAAGTGTATCAGAATGTTGTTTGGAAATGTCACAATCTAGAGAGTGAACATTTTTATTTTTCTTCAATTAATGAACATGAGTTTGTTTTCCCCTGAAGTCAGAGGAAAACTTAACACTTTGAGTTGTATATATATTTAGAGCTTCTAAAATACAAAACAACAAATAGCAATCTAGTGGTTGTTGCAAGCTATACGAGCTTATGTCAAAAATTTGTTGTTGAATAAATTCTTTGTATATAGCAGAATAGTTAAATTAGTTAGAGAATGTAAGTCATATGATGATGTTTTGGTGTTTTGTGTGACTTCATTAGTAATAGAGGGTTAATATTGCTGGATATTTCCTGCTTTAGCTCTGTGCTTTCCTAACACTGAATTTTATAAAAGTACTTTAGCTTCCTAAACAAACAAACAAACTAAACCAAATAAAACAGAAATGCAAAACAAAATGAGCAAACAAAAGTTCCATGTCTAAAGTACATTTCAGAATTGTTTTATTAACATGGGAGAAGTCATTAGCAACTTCTGTCTTTACTTCATGATGCATCAACTATGTGATTTTGTTTTCCTTGGGCTTTTTACATGGTAGGTTTTTAGTTCAGTACAGACACATTAATATTTGGTTAGTGTGTTCCTAAAATAAGCTCTTATGACTTACTATTCAATTTAGGTAGAGGAATTAAAAGTCATAGTGAACTACGAAGAAAGATTTAAGCAAGTGTGCAGCAGAAGGGAAAAAATGAGCTATACATTTAACAGTGATGGATTCTGATATTTGCAACCTCTGGAATGGGAGTTTGACATCAGTATATATGGTAACAATAGGGACAATCAATGAACAGAAGAGAGATGCTAAAATTACATTGAACAGAAAAGCATGGCTAAAGCTTGGAATGTTCACCAATACTGTGAATACTGAACATCCTTCGGTTCTCCATTGAAGAATGTGAAGTTGTTTCACAGCTCTGGGGGGTGACACTGAATTTGACTGAATAGTTAATAAATGGGAAAGGTTGAGCTCAAGTGAAAGTGTTTTCATTATATTTTGCCTTTTATTTGTTTTTCTCATAGGACAAAGACATTGAATTATATTAGATTGTGTCGAATAATATATGCTATTTTAAATTCCCAGGTTTTGCAGTAAATTTAACATTACAATAAAATATTGTCGATTAATAGCAGTAAAAATAATCTGTTGGTGGATTTTATTGCATTATTGCATTTTTGCAAATCTGAGCCAGAGAACAAGATAGTAATGACTAGCATCAGAAGTAGTTTGTTGCTAATTTCCTAATTTGCATAATGCATCTCTTACAAACTGGATTGTCAGTTTATAGAAGACACCAAATGTTCATATAATGAAGTTTAAAAAAACATTCTCAGTTGAAATATGGTCTACTTGCCTGGCCAAGCTGGGTGGCATGCAGTGTAGTTGGGATATTGCCATGGTAAATCCTAGTAAAAGATTTTAAATCCCTTTAATTGAAATGATCAAATATTAACCAGTATTAGAAAATACCAATACAATCCTTATTTTTTAAAATAGTAGTCCAGGTTTATTGGTAATTTAAGTTTTAAAAAAACCACTAACATAGAAATATTTCTTTGAGGCCTATATATGATATTTGGCTTTAGCCATTTCTATAATTTATAAGAGGATGTGGATTATGCTCATCAATTAAATGAGCAAAATGATTAATGTCAATACAAAGTGGTTTTACTTTATTCACAAGATGATGCATTTTATCCTATCATATCTCTGTTCCAATAGCTCTCTTTCTCTAATCTGGCTATAAAATAAATGGAAATACTTCTATTTATATCCAAAATCATTTCCAGTATGACTTTAATTTATTTCCTCTATTGCTTATCTCCTTTACCAGTCTTCAGGTGGTTCTTTGAAGTTAACCATATCTGGTTTCATCACAGCTCTTTAGCTATTACATTGTGTGTATATGCCACCTCTTTTTAATTCACTAGGTCTGTCAATTGGGCACTAACGTTTCCATGTCTTTTTTTTTTTAATTTTTTTTTTTTATTTATACATACAAGTTGGGGTACAGGCCAGAGGTGTGGGGCGGCGAGAAGGTTCACCAGAGGCAGAGTGGGGAGCAGAACAGGCAGATCAGAAATACACTGCTGAGGGGAGCAGCGGGCGAGGCAGGAGAGGTCTGCCGCGCCATGTGGGATTCTCCCTGGCCGGGCGTCGAACTCGCGTCGCCGCTGCCAACAGCTCCACAGCGCAGCGCTTAACCGCTGCGCCACCAGGGAGGCCCACGTTTCCATGTCTTTTATATTATAAATAGTGCTGCACTGAACAAAGGAGTACATATGTCCCTATAAATTAATGGTTTTGCATTCCTCGGGTAGCTTTCTAGCAGGGGGGTTGCTGGATCATGTGGTAGATCTGTTTTTAGCATTTTGAGAAACCTCTATACTATTTTCCATAGGGGCTAGTCAGTTTCCATTCCCACTGATAGAGTATGAGGGTCCCCTTTTTTCCTCGTCCTTGCCAACACTTGTTTCTCATCTCTTTGATAAAGGCTATTCTCACATATATAAGGTGCACAGTAGGTTTAATCTCCTCCAAGTTTTCCTGTTCTTCCTACCATTTTTAAATTACTATGTGTTCCATCTTTTATTTATCTTTATTTGCCTCAAAATGTTAATATACTTTATGTAACATTTTGTCTCCCCATGCTCAGAGTAAGCTCTTTGAAAGTAGAGGCTATGTCTCTATCTATGCCAGAACGTCAGATAGTACAGTCAGCCTGATAGGTTCCTATGAACAATAAATTTATCAATGTTATCATAAATAATTTGTTGAGTATCAATGTACTGAGAAGACTAAGTCCTTAAGGAATGCATATTTTAAATATTAAAAAAAAACTTCAATCTTAAAACATCAAAACATGTGACTCTTCCTACTGGGTTAAGATATATTGGTAGAAACTTGGTTTGTTCTCCAACAGTGAGATGCTGATGTGTAGCAGAAATGTGGAGAGAATGAGGAGACATTCTTTTGAAATATAAATATATGTTTCCACATCCAAATATATTGACTTCAAATGATGTGGCAGATGCATATTGTATGTTTCAGTGTTGGCCAAAAGAACTGCTTGCCTCATGGAAAATAGAGAAGGGAAGTCTAAGTGATTTAAGTTTTCCTGGCTTCATACTTTCATGTTTTGAAGACAAAGTTTACCCTATTGTAAGTATGTACAGATTGAGAGATTTAACCAAGGCTTAGTTTCTCCTTCCATCTCCTCTCTACATGGGTTATGCCTTCTTCACATTTGCAAATGCTGCTAGGGTTTTCAACCTTATCATTGATATGGCATCGGTTTTTAACTTTTTTGTGGATTCTTTATTAGAAACAAAACCAAATCTAACCTGTGGAATTTCCATAACAGAAATCCAGAAACACTTAATATCCAAGCACAATTATCAATAATATACATGCGGCTTTTAGAGTTCTTTAAAAGAGAAAATGTTCATGCTAATGCTAAGAATGTATATACATAAATATATATCTACATATATAGTACTATTAATTTTCCAACTTTTTTTTTCACTAAAATTTAAGGTAGAACAATTTCAATGTAAGTAAAAGTTCATAATTTAAACAGATTTGCCATGAACATGACAGAGAATTATAATACTCTTGTTGCTTCAAGCTAATACACTGTAATTACCAGTCAGTGTGAGTTTTTGGTTATTTATGTACATAACAAGTTATTATATTTAATAAAGTCAAATAAAATGCACATTCAAACTATTATATAGTTAGGTATTCAACCAGTTGTCATTAAATCCACATTTGTTATGTACCAAACATGATAGGTGAGGGAAAAAAAAAATAAAGAAAAAGATCAAAGTCGAAAAAAATTTCATTAAATACATGTTGAACAACTATGCTAATGTTTCAGGCATTTTTCTAGGCTCCAGGTGAATACAATGGTTGAGTACCAATCTCTGTCTTCAAAGATCTCACAATAAAGAGGACAAAAATAGATAATACGAATACAGTACTTTGTTTGCTCAACCGAATAACCTCTAGTTGAAAGCAAAAGCCCTGGACTGGAAGTCAGGAATTTGGAGGCTTTGCAATAATCCTGCCTGTTAACTATGAGATAATGTGCAGTCACTCAAACCTCTGGTACCTCATTTCCTGCAATGTATAAAATAAGGTGGTTGTGACCTAGACAATTTTATAATTATTTTAATTTCTTTGATTATTTCTGCTTCTTTGATCCCATATTAGACTTAGGCAATTAATGCTATAGATAAAAAAGAATGTGTAAAAAGAGTGATATTAATATATTAAAAATCAAAATATTAAGGTTAAAATTTAAAAAGAAAATATTCCTGAAAATTATTTGTATATAGTATAAAAATTTTCATAGAGAGTTCAAATTATGATGGAATTTAACAATATACCATTTCTGAAAAATCAGTGTCATTTTTACCTTAAAAATAAAATACTCTCTTTTGTGTAAAATGGTTTGGTTTAAAAATGAAAATTGTTAAGACCACTATTAAATACTATAAACAACTGAAAGTGAATATCAAACTTATGAAAATATGCCTTCCATGAATTTTTGCAGTACATTTATGGCTTTTATATAATTGCACATGGCAATTATTTCATTATAGAATTTTGCCAAGAACATAATTAAGCATAATTATGAAAACATGAAAATTATATGCATACAGTGATGGATTAACTAAAATTTATTTAAAGGAAATGAGAATATTCAACACATAAAAACACATTAATGAAACATTGTGGTTGTGTTAAAAGTACACATGCCAAAAATTACTATTCTGGACTGAGTCTCTGATTAGTTACTGACAAGAAACTGGAACCTGTATATGTATGCCTTTTTTACCTCAAGAAACTCCCACTGCTGACTATATATATGGTACATAGCTTGTGTAAAATATGGTCTATGAAAATTTTCCTGGAGTAAAATAATACTTCCTTTCAGATCTGCATTAGTCCCCCCTACATAAATAACTATTCATATTAAATCATAGCATTTTTAATGTTAAAGGCAAAAGGAACATTAGCAATCATCTATTCTGTTATCTGTATTTTATAAATAAGGGAAAATGATGTCTTAAGTGTTTAAGTGATTTTTCAGTATCATACCACCAGTGACATAGTTGAAACACTCATTCCTATTATTTTACCACTATTTTATGGTTTCTCCCTAAGGTATATAATTATGACTTCTGGAAGAAACAGTAAAAAATTACAATATAATTATAAAATATGTGAATTTGAACAATTCCTTATTTTAATGACAATCACTTTTATATCAGAGTTACTTAGCACTTTCAAGTGTATAAAAAGGGTTTATATGTATGTATTTTAGGTTCTCTATGTATATTAAGAAGCTGTTTGATTTGGTTGTTTTCTAAAAATGATCTCCATTTTAAAGAGGACTTTTTAAAATATGGTTTTAGTATAGTAACTCCAAAGCAGTGTTTATAACTTTTTAGAATAGATAAATTTATAATAGATAATGAAACCAAACTAAATTATTCTAGACCAAGACAAAAAAAAATAGGTATAATTTATAAGTAATGTTACAAGTAAATGTTATCCTAGAAAATGTAATTATCACAATAATTTTTCAGTATATATAAGCATGTGGTACATATCTGTTAGGGTCTTATAATCTGAGAACAAAAATAAAAGAGAAAAATTACAATATGCATATTAGTCACGTACTTGAAAAGTTTAATATGTCTCATAAAATGAGTGATGTGAATTATGAAATACTAGTGTTTTGGTAGAAATTAACATAGAATTAAGAGAAAAGTCACCAACAGTCTATTTCTAAAAATGTAATTCCTGCATTTAACTGCTGTGTGTGTGTTCTATGGCATAAAATATTCACTGCCAGCTTTGTGAAATCACCTTCATTTTTGAAGAAATCTTCTATGACCTCTCCAGGTCACTAGGAGGTCTTCTCTCTCTCTAGCTTAAAGTGTTTTCTTTCTACTGGTTTGAGCCAAATTAGATCCCATCCCTAACTTTCTCTCTGAACTTCTGTTTAGGATATATAATTGTACATTCAGCCTTTCCACTTGCTTCTTCCAAGAGCTTTCTAAAAATAAGTGGCTCTATATTTGAACTCTAAATTTCTCTATAACCTGCTTTTCTCAAATATTTCTCTTCTCAGTAAATGAAGACCCTTCCACCATTTTTTTTGCCTGTGGAAAAATCTTGAAAAAAATCTTAACTTCTCTATTCTTCCATGTCCATCTTCAGCAAATCATGTTCATTCATTCTTCAAATACATACAGTAATTTTCACTACTTTGTCTGCATCACTACCACTGTGGGAAAGGTCACCATTTTATTTCTTGCCTGGGTTATTCGAGAGCAAATAGCAGACTCTGCCTAATTCTACCCTTGTCTAGACCAATATGATCATGCTATGTAGCATGATTCTTTTAAATAATGAGTAGATCATATCATTCCTAAGCTTCTGTATTAGTCAGGTTCTCGAGAGTAGTGGTTGTGTGTGTATGAATTATATATTGTAAAAGGAAGCACAATATGTAAGTATATATAAAGAGAGATAAAATCTATTTATCTATCTATCAATCTATCTATCTATCTATCATCTATCTACCTACCTACCTATCTTGGCTTTGAGGTTATGAAGGCTAAGCTCCAAGATTCAGGAGCTTCACTGATTTACTGCAGGTGAGTCACCAATATGGAGATCCAGGAGAGTCAATAGTTTAGTTACAGTCCAAATCTGAAGACCTAAGATCAGATTTCAGTTTCCCAATCTGACGATTAGAAGGCTTGAGAGTTCTGGGAAAAAAATGTTTCAGTTTGAATGTGAAGGTAGGTGAAAAGCCCATAGCCTTTCTCAAAGACAGGAGAAATTACATCTTAACTGTGGGGTGAGTTAACCTTTGTGTTATGTTCAGGTTTTCAACTGATTGGATGCGATCTATCCACATTAGGGAGGCAATCAGGTTTATGTAGTCCATTGATTTAAAAGTTAATCTCATCCAAAACTCTTTCAGGGAAATATCCAGAATGGTGTTAAACCAAATTTTTGGAATCACTATGATTCAGTCACATTGACACATTAAAAAATAACCATTATAACTCCCTTGAATTCCAGTTTTTACTACCTTTTTCCACTCCCATTCTGCTCTGGCCACTCTAGCCACCTTCCTTTTCTCATTTTCTTCTAGCACATTCTAGTCTCAATGATTTCTGCTTGTTTTTATATTTTTCTGTGGACTGGGGTTCCCCTTGATAATAGCCTGGCTCACCTCCTCTGTTCCAAGTCTCCTCAAAGATATAGTCATTGAGTATCTTTCTAGGGTAGTATCTTCTGCCCCATTCACTCTTCCCCTTAATTTATTTTTCCTTTAGTAACTTTACCTTTGTTCATGTTATCCTCAGTGGCTAACACTGTCCCTGGAAAAGAAAGTTGTTGCATGAATCACCTGCCTTATAGCCTAACAGGAGAAATAATTTACCTATGATAGTTTAAGAAGTTGTGACTAGAGTGAATTTCCTGAGCCCCATTTACAGGACAGCCTTGGCCTCCCTCATGAGAGGGAAGAAGGCTATTAAGTGAATCAAACCAGAGACAATTAGAATTTGATCATAATTTTCTTTTCTTGGCTATGAGGTGGGACGAACAGTCTGGATTGTTTATGTGAAAGCAACAGATGGGGCTTGCAGTGTGGTTGCATTGAGGTATACCTGAGTTTGAATATTTATAGAAGATTTATCTGAGAGGAAAGCTGGATAGATGCAACCCTAGCTTTTGCCTATAAAAATTTCATGTACTCTCAGGGTAAACAATTTATATAATCCCAAGTGGAAAAGATTAAAGGCAGTTTAATGATTGTTATTGTCTTATGTATAGTAAATGCTATAATGAGATAGATACTTATAAAAAAGTGAAGGTCCCTGAACACAGCAACAGAGAAACATTGTTTAGAAAACACACACCTGAATAGATACCTGTCAAAATAAGAGCCTTTACGGAACCTGCTGGTAACATTTGAATACACCCATTACTTCTGCTGAGTCTAGAATTTTCCATCTGTTTGTTAAATTTTTGAATGAGTTTGGTCCATAGAAGTACCTTCATTCCACTAAGATATAGAGAGTCCTCAAATCCAGGCCTCCAAATGGGAGGTGAACTTTGGCATTTCAATGGGTTTTTAAATATTTTGACAAGGAACAAATAACATTTTCCTTCCCCATTAGATTTCACAAGGATAGGAATTTTCTGCTTTTGGTGAGTTAGTCTCTTAAATTATCTCTAAAGTCTCTTCAAATTTTAACAAGCACAGGTCCCTGGTGGTATTAGTGCTCATCCCTCCATTTGCATGTCTCAGTGTGCTTCAGTATACTTTTATTCATATTATTGAATATGAGTAATTTTTCTTTTAGGATTATTAGCAAATTTAATAGCAAACTATACACATGAATTTCTCCTTAAAATAATATATTAGTACTGTTGAAATGAAAAAATAAAAATAATGTTAAAAGTATTTTAATGTTTGGAATCTAAATTAAATATAATATGGAAAGTAGTTTTTAACAAAGGCTGTTGACAGCACTTCTTTGAAATTGTTGGTAATTAGTCTAAAGATATATTATCGATTTTGAATTTACCCTTAGCATGTTTTGACTCATGGGATTTCCTTTTAGATGTAGTTGATTACTCATAATTACACCTATGACCATAGTATAAACATGAGCTCTTTTAATAAATGAGATAGCTATTAAAAAAGAGCACACGATTTGAAGAGTAAATAAGTAAATTAATTTTTATATGATTTATTTATTTATATATATTTTCTAATTTTCACTGAGTATAATCCCTTCTAGCTCCATCCATGTTGCTGTGAATGGTATGAGTTTATCTTTTTTGATTGCTAATTGTATTCCATTGTGTATATATACCACGTCTTCTTGATCCAGTCATTTATTTTTGGGCATTTGGGTTGTTTCCATATCTTACCTATTATAAATAGTACTGCAAAAAACATAGGGGTACAGGTACCCTTTTGAATTAATGTTTTTTTGTTCTTTGGGTAGATTCCCAGTAGTGGTATTGATGGGTCATATGGTAACTTCATTTTTAGTAGTGTGAGGAACCTCCACACAGCTTTCCATAGTGGTTGTACCAGTTTGCATTCCCACCAGCAGTGTAGGAGAGTTCCTCAACAAAAACAAAGTAAACAGTCCAGTCAAAAAATAGACAGAAGAGCTCAAAAGACTTCTCCAAAGAGGAAATGCAAGCAGGTATATGAGAAAATATTCAACATCCCTTATAATCAGGGAAATGCAAATCAAAACCATGATGAGATACCACCTCACACCAATGAGAATGGCACATATTAAAAAAACTAGCAACAACAGGGGCCTCCCTGGTGGTGCAGCGGGTTAAGTGCAGCACTGTAGAGTTGTCAGCAACTGCTGCAGCATGGTCAATGCCCGACCTGAAAGATTCCCACATGGCGAAGCAGACCTCTCCTGCCTTGCCGCTGCTCCCCTCAGCAGTATATTTCTGTTGATATGCCTGTTCTGCTCCCCACTCTCTCTCTGGTGAACCCTTTCACCGCCGCACACCTCTGTCCTGCACACCAGCTTGTATATATAAGTAAATAAATCTTTAAAAAAAACAAAACCTAGCAACAACAAATGTTGGTGAGGATGTGGAGAAAAAGGAATTTACCTACAGAATTATAGCTACCATTTATTTAACATCTATAATGTGCCAGACACTGTGTAGAAAATATACACCTATGTATTGCTCATCGTTGCAATGACCCTACAAGTACAATAACACCTTTTATACTTTTTGTTGAGACTTATAGGTAAAGTTAGTTTTCTTAGTTTATTCAGAGTCAGTACCTAGAGCCAGAATTCTAATCCAGGCCAATTTGAATTCAAGGGTTCATTTCAAAATATACTGCCTTTGTTTCTGACCACAGCTGCATCTCTAAACTTGCACTACTTTATACATCCTAAGCTATGAGCAGATAAACATAATTTTCTTCTTCACCAACATATGTCTACCATGTTCTTATCTGTCATTTGCACATACTGTTAGTTTGCAGAATGCCCTCACCAATCAATTTAATTTACATTTCTTAACCATCCTTTAAAGTTCAGCTTAAATGCAGCCTCATCACTAAAGTGCTCCTGGCTCTTTACAAATGAAAGTAATTATTTTTCCCACTGGTTTTCCAAAATGTCTTATAGGTACCTCTCTGAGGTATACTCATCTTTTCTACCTTCTGTTTATTTGTTCATATGATCAATGGTTACTTGTTTTTGAGATCTTGATTATTTATGTCTGATTCATCGTCATTATTCTATATACACCCTATATAGTATATAGACCACTGTAGATAGTAGATAGTGAAAACGTATTTGCTAAAGGAACACACCATGAATAAGAGAATAAGCAATTTGATTAAGTTCACCTAACAAACTACACTTAGGACAGGAAAAGAACTTGATTACATATATCATATGAGACAGTGCAACACATCCCGATTTTTAGAAAGATCTCTATTTCATGTTAAATGATTTTATTCCTAAATATGTAAACTATTTAAAGGGATTTTATAGATTCTGTAATTTTATATACAAAGAAAGTAGCCAATAAATAAGAAATAAGGACATTTCTCTGTCCCTGGTCATTTATTTAACCAACTAAAGAGAATATAAACACACACACACACACACACACACACACACACACACACACACACTCAGAGGATGATGTCGGATGATAGTATAATCACAAATAGCTTAACAGTGGTAATCTTTTATTTGGAACTTCTCTTTTACACATTTATGCAGAAGAATTTCACATTAGCACATCTACAACTTTGTACTCATTAGAAGACACTAATGCAAGTAGCACACTTACCAGCTATTATGTACTTTTCTCAGTATCTAGAAGAAATAGTGCTCAGATAGCCTCTAATAGCAAAGTAAAGTGAAAATAGAACTATTGCTTAAGATGCCCTGGGTAGTTTTGAAGAATTATTTGCCTTAACATTTAAAAAATCATTCTGATTTCCACTATATGTGATTCCTTTTTATTTGCTTTAGATGATACCACCTTGTACTTGTTAGATACAATACAGGCAGACCAGTGACTTTTTCCTGAGCAACGAGCTATTGCTTATGTTACAAGTTAAAAATTATTGGTTTGTATTAGAATAAAAATATTAAGTGCTGTGGGGAAAATTGATCTTTAATGTTATTGAGTTATGGTTGTTAATTTGTGTCTGTCTCTCTTTGTAGTAGGAATAATATTCTGATGAAATTTAGTAACTGTTTCATAAAAGATATTTTTTGTTTGTTTTTCAGAAATCTAATTAGGCAGATTTTTTTCTATGAAAGGCCAGGCACTAAGTATTTTAGGTTTTTTAAGCCACTCTCTGCTGCAAATATCCCATAATGTCAAAGTAGTCACAGATTTTACATAAATGAATGCGCATGATTATCTTCCAATAAAACTTTATTTGTGGAAACTGAAATTTGAACTGCATATATTCTCCCTGTATCATAAAATATTACTTTTCTTTTGATTGTATTCAACTCTTTGAATATATATATATATATATATATATATATATATATATGAACATTTCTAGCTCATAGAAACTGGCAGCTTGCTAGATTTGTCTCAAGAAGCATAGTTGGCCCACTTCTATCTTAAATTCTAACTATAAGTCAAAAAGCTATTTCTTTATTGCCTTAAGACAATTTTGATTAGTAGTGGATTTTTTAATGTTACAAAGAATGACAGTATGAATAAACAAAAATGTTACAGCTAATGCAAGGTTTCATAAACTTATTTTTTAAATTATAAAAACAAACATTAACAATGGCAGAAGTATCTTTTATAGAAAAAATGGTATTAACATTTAAGCTGGAAAGTGCATTTATATTTTGCAATGTTATTACAAGTGTTGGTAAATTTAAATTATTGATTTTAATATTGGCTATACACATTAGAGAATATACTACAGAAGATTCTGCAAAATTATTGCATTTTAGCATTCTTTGTGCATCTCCCTTATGCTTGTAACAAATTGCATTCCTGCCAACAGTGCAAAAGAGTTCTCTTTTCTCCACACCCTGGACAACATTTGTTATCACTTGTTCTTTTGATGACAGCTACTCTAACAGGTGTAAGATGATAGCTCACTGTGGTTTGGATTTGCATTTCCTTGATGATTAATGAGCTCCTTTTCGTCTACCTGTTGTCCACTGGACTGTCTTCTTTGGAAAGATGTCTGTGCAGTTTTTCTGCTTATCATTTAATCAGATTTTCTTTTTCTTTCTTTTTTTCTGCTGAGTTATATTAGTTCTATCTTTTGGATACTGACATGATTTGCTGCTATTTACTCTTATTCCATAGGTTGCCTTTTCATTCTGTTGATTTTTTTTTTTTTTGCTATGCAAAAAGTTTTAGCTTGATTGAGTTCTACTTGTTTACTTTTGTTTTTAAACCAAAAAAAAAAAATCATTGTTATAGCCAATGTTGTGGAATTTACCCCATTTATAGTCTTCTAGGAATATCCTGGTGTTGGATCTTAAATTTGTCTTTAATCCATTTTGAATTGCCTATAGCCATTTGAAGGATTAATCCTTGACACTTTAACTTTCATTCTTTTTCATATATATTCCTTAATGCAAGTATATGTTTTCTTTGGCATTTTTATTGACCTCCCTAAACTCTAAGAATCTAGAACTCACATGATAGCAAATATTTTTATATCACATCTGGCACCATACTCAAAAGCACGAGGAGAGTCAGAGAAAATTCCTTCTATCAGGTTGTTCATCTTCAAGGTGATAACCATGTTAGCCACAGGATTTCAGTAATAACATGACAGCTTAAGAAACAACAGACATGAAATAATATGTAGTCAAGGCGGTATAGTTTTTACATGGCCATTTGATTAAGCTTCTTTGTCATGGATAATGTGGAGTGTACCTAATCCAAAATATATATAAGCATGTTTTTAAGAAAATACCTGAACTTCATTTTGAAACAATCTATTCCTGATTTCCACATCATCTTGGATCCTCATTCTTTATTTTTTTTAAAGATTTGTTTATTTATGAATACAAGCTGGGGTGTAGGCCAGAGGTGTGGGGGTGTTGAGAAAATTCACCAGAAAGAGTGGGGAGCAGAGCAGGCAGATTGACTGAAACACACTGCTGAGGGGAGCAGCGGGCGAGGCAGGAGAGTTCTACTGCGCCATGTGGGAATCCCCCTGGCCAGGTATTGAACCCGTGCTGCAGTGGCTCTGGATAGCTTAACAGTGCTGTGCTTAACCCATTGCGCCACCAGGGAGGCCCGGATTCTCATTCTTATCCCTCACACAATCCTTGAGGCATGCCTCATTTCATTCATATTTCAAGTTGTCAAGTTGTCCTATTGTCAAGTTTAGGATGATAGTCAAACATGGAATGAAACTCAAGTAAGCAGGGAAGGTATCTGGTATGCATATTAATTTGTAATTTTAAAGAATAGTGTTTTCAAATTGTTGTGATAATATGCTAACTTTTTGCACCAAGTATTAAGAGCTGTGAATTTAAGGGAATAATACATTTCTAAGGCATGGGGACTTAGATGTATGCAAAGACTGATAGGCATTTCTGGCGAGATTAATATGCATCAAATCTCAAAAGCCAGAATACTCTATGGATCACTCTGCCTTCATGGAGATTTATACTTGGATAGGTAATCCTAAGAGAGCAAATTGGAAAGGTATCGCTAATGTTATGGTTATGAAGGCTTTCATTGTCTGGATGAATGTGGAGTTTGGAGTTTCTTTCACAGTGTCTTAGAAATCATGCAAAGTATATGTTAGATGTAGAGGGACATGACAAAAGAAGGATAAAATAATTTGAAAATGCTAATTTGAGATCCCTAAAATGGCCCTAGAAAATGCTATTTGACTGATTGATTGTGCCATGATGGAAATGTATTTCTTTTCAGTTATCTAAAATAATTTGCAACTATCTTTGGAAGTAGAGAAGAAAACTGTAGGATTCAAAGGCTTGGCTCAATTTTCAGCTTTGATTTTAATAGATTGCTTTTTCATAGTTCACATACTCCTCTCAGCTAGAACAAAAAAACAAAATAGATGCCTTATTAGCTAAGAATAGTAATCAAAATACAGTGGTATTGCAAGAGGGTGGTCCTCAGGAAAGGGGAGTGTCCCAGGACCCCACCCCCACCTCAAGCCAGAGAGAGCCAAGATGCCTAGGACTACGAATCCCAGAATGCCATCATCACCAAAGGAAGGATGCTGAGGACTGAGGGTGGAGTTTAAGCAGTGGTTTGGGGGATATTTAAAAACCTGACCTGTGAGCTTGGGGGGCGATTGGTCCGTGGTGTGGATTGAGTAGAGTTTTCCTGAGCAGGTGAGAAGAGTCCAGCTCAGCGAAACTGGTAGGATGTTTTTACCAATTTATTTCTTTATCTTTTCTTTTCCCTTTTTGTAAATAAATCTCTTTTTTAAATTAATTTTATTGTGTGTGCCTGCATTTGAGTTTTTAAGTCTCTTTTTAAGTGCACGGGTGAGAACCCAGACAGGCACCCCACGGGGTTACCCTGTAACAGTATCAAGAAGTGAGCAAAGCAAAACGTCATATATGATATGCTGCCACATTCCGGCATATACATAGATCTAGAAACATGCAGTATTTCAAATTGCTTAATAAAACATGCCCAGGGAATGAATGCAATACATACAATCAAGAAGTATTTTGACCTAATCAAAAGTTCAATAAAATTTGATTCAAGCAAGAAAACAAACTAAGGCCTCCCTGGTGGCGCGATGGGTTAAGCGCAGTGCTGTGGAGCTGTAGGCAGCTGAGGCTCCAGTTCGATACCTGGCCAGGGAGCTTCCCACATGGCACAGCAGACCGCTCCTGCCTAGCCCGCTGCTCCCCTCAGCAGTGTATTTCTGTTGATTTGCCTGTTCTGCTCCCCACTCTGTCTCTGGTGAACCCTCTTACCGCCTCCACCTCTGGCTTGCACTCCAGCTTGTATGCAAAAAAAAAACAAAACAAAAAACAACTCACTGACTTAAACTTGGAAGGTGAAATAAAGGTTGTTGATTTTATATTCTTTCCTCTCCACTCTCACAATATTCCGGATTCTCATAAACATATGGTAGTTTTGAAATCAGGGATAAAGTCTGATATTGATTATCAGATATTGATTATTTTAATTAATATTCAGGTATGGAACTAATATCCTGTAAAAATAATGAAATTTTTAGACCAACAGGGGAGCAATAAAGGAACTTATTAAATTTTTCATTTCCATTTATTCCTTTTTAAAGTTCCTTTAGACAATATTTCTTTCTCATATATTTTTTTTCTTTTTAACTTTTGAATGAATGCTTTAGTCAAAATAATACCTAGACATGTTTTCAGTAGTTTAGGAATGTGGACCATGTGTAAATTTTTAAATTGACTCTCCACATGAGTCTGATGTGCATTATATTTTCTCAGGACAAAAAAAAACTTCTGTATCTTTAAATTTTAACTTGATGACCCTTTTCTCATGGATATGTAAAGACTTCTAAAGTAAAACATTTAAATGTAAAAATATTTCAACATCTACATTCAATAAGTTTTACCAGCTGTATTATTTTCCCAGGCCTGTCATTGCAAACTACCATAAATTAGGTGACTGATGACAATGGAAATTTTTTCTCTCAGTTTGGAAGCTGAGGGACTGAAGTCAAGATGTTGGCAGGGTCTTCCTCCTTTTGAGGCTCAATGGAAGAATCCTTCCTTAATTTTTCCTGACTGCCAGTGGTTCTCTACAATTCTTGGGTTGGCAGTTCTTAGCAGTCCTTTACGGTAGTTGTGTCCACTCCAGTCTCTGCTCCTGACTTCACCTCACAGCCCTTTCCGTGTCTCTTTATTTCTTTGTGTGTTCTCCTCTTAGAGGAGAGCAGTTGTTAGTTTTAGGGACCACCTCCAGGAAGTGTGAGCCTTACCTTAATTAATACACCTCTGCAAAAACCCATTTCCAAGTAAAATCACATTCTGAAGTTACAGGTATATATAAACTATTTAATTCACTGTAATAGTTTTAATAAGTTCCACTATCTGTATTCAAATTTACCAAATATGGAAGAAATATAACAAAACAAAAAACAGAATTTAAAAATAACAAAAATTTTTATAAGATTTGCTAGAATTTTATTTCTTTTTCTGTTTCCGTTGCCTGATACCTTCTAGGCCTTACTATTTTTTCTCAGTTATTGGACAAATTTGCATATCTTAGATATCCAACCAGACTCCAGCAAACCATTACAAAATAAATTATGCTTTTTGGTCTTTTCTTCTTATGAATAAAATCTTCTATTATAAATGCATCTGCTTTATGTTTTCTTGATATGAAGGTATATAAATGTGTAATGCTTAAAATAAATAAAAAGAACAGATGGAAGGACCTTAAAGTTCGAATTAACTTTGTATCCATCTGGAATTTGTGGTTGGCTTCATTATTTCCTTCTAATTCGTTCATTCTTTCCCAAATTCTCTGGCGGCGGATTTTATGCACAATTGTGCAATATAACTATCTTAGGGTAATAATAAAATATGATTTGGTTATGAAATAAAATCTGAAAATAATCCTGTGGAGCTCTAATGACATCGTTGTCATTATAGTTATATTTGGTGATTTTCCAGAATTAATATTGTAGAAGAGATACTCCTCAAGGACACACAAAAAAATCTATTTGTTGTCCAAGGTGTTTCAAATTACCTAATGTTCTGACAAGTTTCAAATGTCTTCAGTAAGGATTAAATTACTGTTCATTAACTTTAACAATTTTCAACATGTTCTATTTTATTAGCCTAATGTGAATCCTATATAAGCTTATCATGTGATGTGTTTTTTATTTGCAATAAATCAGTGTTTGTTTAACAGGGATATTCCTTGAACAATGCTTAAGAGTCACAGGCAGACTGTCGAATATTCTCATTGGTGATGATGCAAAGTTGATTTGAGATGAAATTATGTCTCTGATCCTGTACTTCTTATTTTTGATGATTGAAAATAAGTGATGGAAATATTTGCTTCACTGTCTAATGAGAGGGAGGATCTAGTGTACACTTTTCTAAGTTTACTAACACCTTACACAGGGCTATGCAGATAATTCCTATTTAAGTCAAAAGTTGCTTACACACAATTTTGCAGTTTTCTAAATATAAAATTAGGTCCATTGGTCACAAATTAAGTATAAATGCCTCAAAAAATCTTGTCTAAATACAATTTGTATTTTATCATTCACTACAGAATACCCTCAAACTAGCTTCCTATTGACTGACAATCATTCACTTAAATTCTGAATTCTTCCTCTTGGCTTTTAGATACTCTTACTCCAGTCTCATCCATGCTAATCCATTGTTTTACTCATATCTTCATAACCCTCTGCCTTGCTCTCCACACACACGCTAACACCTGCCTACATTGCCCTCATTTTTTCTCCCAAGGCCCAGTTTGTATTACCTGGGATGGCCCTTGTCTGGGATGTGCTTTTCCTCTATCTGTCTCATCTACTGAAACTCAAGTCTCTTCTCCCAGAATGCTTTCCTGAGCTGTCCCATTCCTTATGAAATATATTGCCCATGAATTTCAGTACACTTTAGCATTGATAAAATGGTATTGAAACTGACACATATAGAGTTTATCACTCTTTGGTTGATTCACATGTATTCCTTTACCAACTCAAAATTCATGCATGTAGGACATGTGTACTGAGTTCCTTTATACGTCCCATGCTTTAGCACCACCTATATGATGGCAAATAAATAAAAACAGGGCCTCCCTGGTGGCACAGCAGTTAAGCGCTGTGCTGTGTAGCTGTCAGCAGCGGCAAGGCGAATTTGATGCTGGAGGGGAGATACCCACATGGCACGGCAGACCTCTCCTGCCTCACCCACTGCTCCCCTCAGCAGTGTATTTCAGTTGATCTGCCTGTTCTGCTCACCACTCTGTCTCTGGTGAACCCTCTTGCCACCGCATGCCTCTAGCTGTACCAGCTTGTATGCGTAAATAAATCTTAAATATATATATATATATATATATATATAAATAATAACAATCTAAATATATTTGTTATTAGAGTAGGCATTATTATAGACACTTTATGTAATCTAATATATACTTCACATAAACATCTGAAGTGGGTATCATTTTTATTATCACTTTAATGAAGCGGAACCATGGCACTTAGAGATAATATAACTCACCAAATAAACACAACAAAGATAGCATTCAAAATAAAGCAATTTGGCTATGAAGTTCATGTTTTTAGAAATTACATTCTATCACCTCTACATATTTAATGATCATGAGTGCTGGGTTGAGTAACATAAATTAAGAAATTAAAATGTTCATTTAAAATATTGTTGGTCTCCATGATCCTTGTATAATTTTATTTCTCTCTTCATGGACACTTAAGATAATGGACACAGTCCTAGAAAGGCTTTCAAGGCAATGTGACAGGATAGCTTCACACTTTAAGAAGAACACTCTTTTTCAAACACATAAAATGTAAGTCATATAAACAGGAAACACAAAAACTAATTACTGATAGACTTGTAATCATCTACTGGCATAACTTCAAAATAGTAAAACAAAATTTGACAGATACAAACAAATGAACAATAAATGATCAGAATGGAATTTTTTGCATCCTGCATCAGCAATTAATACATCAAGCAGATAAAAATGAACTGAAGATTTAATAAGCAAAAGTAATAATTTTGGTATAGGAGATATTAAAAGAAGAAAGTAGTAATAACTGATAGTATATTCATCACTTCATAGCTATGTCATGGCCACTCCACACTTTGATTATTTCTTCCCTTCTCAGTGTCTAGTATGTCAACTCTTTATTTCTCATGTCAATGCAAATGCTACTTATTTTTCATAACTCACTTAAGTCTTGGTTTGTATGGATCCCATTCCTTATAAATTGTGCAGTGTATTTTTCTCCTTTATTGAAAATTGTTTGTACTTCTTAGACTTGCATGTTTATTGTTTTCACAAATGCCTGTAAATATCACCTTAAAATCTTTTCTAATTCTTACTTTCCCCTTTAAAACATCCAATATATTTATTTAAAAAACAGATTTATTATGAATTTTTTTTTAATTTTTTTTAAAGATTTGTTTTATTTATACATACAAGCTGGGGTACAGGCCAGAGGTGTGGGGCGGCGAGAGGGTTCACCAGAGACAGAGCGGGGAGCAGAACAGGCAGATCAGAACTACACTGCTGAGGGGAGCAGCGGGCGAGGCAGGAGAGGTCTGCCGCGCCATGTGGGATTCTCCCCGGCCGGGCGTCGAACTCACGTCACCGCTGCCGACAGCTCCACAGCGCAGCGTTTTACCGCTGCGCCACCGGGGAGGCCCATTATTATGAATTTTAATATAGCAATTAAGGAGAAGGGAACTTGACTCTTCAAGATGTTAGAAACATAGTAGAGAGTTATCTTTAAACAAATATTGCAAAAAATTGTGAGAAAATATCAATTTAGTCCACTGTCCTACTAGTGAAATGGTAGGGGGGAGTACATTGTAAATCATCAGATCTATAAGTAATGAAAAGGAATGGCATGGAAATATTGCCAAAGAAACACATACTTTGATTCATGGAGCAATTTCTTCATAACTCTTAGACTACTGACTTCTCAATATAAATATTTTTGAAGATTCCCCAAAGGGCTAGTCAATCATAGAGATGAAGAAAAACCTTTCCATGAAACAATTTCCAAGGTTTAAATAAAAAAACTGTTGCATGTATGTAAAGGCAAGTGACATAAAAACAATAATTTGCAAACAAGGTTCAAGGAACTTAGGATTTCATTGAACGCTACCAGGCTAAGTGGCTTTTTCAGTCATTAACTTTACAAGCCTTCACCAATCAATAGCTAGTCTGTTATCAAATAAATGACTAGTGTTAAACAGCAGTAAGAAAAGGATACACAATTTTCACTTAGGTATTGACTAAGAATAACCAGGGAATAGAACCATAACCTGTAATTGAGTCACCTAATGAATATTATTTGGAAAAACCATAAATTATTTAAAAAGGACAAGGGGGGTGATTGGGGCTTTCTTAGGTGAAAAACTTCATTTATTTAAGTAGTAAAAGTGACATGTACACAGTAAATTCTTATTTAGGAGAAATCTATTCAAATAAGAAGAATTCATACTTAAATTCAAACCAATGGCAACTGAAAATATTACTAACTACACATACAAACTTGGTATTTTCTGACAAGGGTCACAACAGTACTCTGAATCCAGAGATAGGTAGCAGTAAATGAGGTATTATTGTTTTTCAAGAAATGTGTCCTATTTGATGTCAACCAGTTGTTTATAAACAAACAAGCAAGTAATCTGTTCTCTAACTCTTCATCTTCCATTAGTAAAAACAGAATATCTTATGGTCTCTTTCTTAATCACAATGTTGATAAATACTGCAAAACCTCCCCTACCAAATCAACATTCCAGAGTTACCCACCTAATTAGAAGGGAAAGAAAATTGTCTGGAGACCTGATATCTGAAAAGAACAAAGTCAAAGGATAATATCTTTCTCTATTGGGAAGTTATTTCTTGACTATAAGGTTAAGCATTTTAAAAACATTTCCAAATTCTCTTTGGTTTCTGTTGCACTGCTTAACCTACATGCTCTCTTTACACTGAAAATTTCTTCCTCCATTGTCTCCTTTATTGACCTCTGTCTCCTTCTACTTTGTCAGAGGGCTGCACTTTCTTAAAAGCTCTTCTCACACACAAAAAATCATTTTTATGGGTTAGTCTCATTATTTACTTGAATGATGAGTCATAAAGTACAGTGTCATCCTGAAAAAAAAAAAGTTATGTTTATCAGTCATAACTCATGGTGTCTGTCCTAAGTTTTGCACTTGATTTTTAATGCCTTGATGCCTTTATATCTGTTCAAATGCTCTCCAGTGGTTCATTTTAAATTCTGCCTGCTACTAGAGTATGCAGTAATGGAAGAATATGGACTTTGGAAGGAAAGAGATCTGGGTTTGAACACTGAGAACTATTGAACCTCCTGCGATTTGACCTGTTTAACCCCTCTGAGCTTTTTTTTTTTATTATTTATAAAGTGAGGAGTCATTCCTTGAACTCTTTCCATACTTTCAATCGGGTAGCTTATCGCTTGCTTTCTGCTTCCCTGTCTTTAAGGCTTCCTCTTTAGGGTTCTACCAACATCCTATCTGCAAACAGGACAGTGTGTATCTGACCTCACTGTCTGGGGTGCATCATTCCCACATGGAAAACTCCATTCTGTCTAGTCTGAGAGAGAAATATTGGCCATTAAGGGGGACTCTTTGCTCTGGATTTTACTAACCTCTCTTTCTTGAGATCTTGCTTCGATCACAACATTAATCACTGCTACTACTAAGCAGTCGGCATACTCCTTCAATTTATTCTAATCCCTTTTGCTGTTTTGGGTCAGCTTTATAGAAATCTTACAGTGGACAGTGGAAGATATATTTTTTTCCTGAATCTTGGGTTAATGATTTCCTTTTTTTTAATTTTTTATTGTTATTTATATCTTTCCCATTTTGTATTCCCCTTGGGTAACCCATCACCAATTCACCCGTGATCCATCTTCGTGGTCCCTTGAGTTCTTTTCTACTCCATTTTGTGCCCTTTCTCTCCCCTCCACCCTCCCCAACCTGCTGAATGTCTCTCTCCTATTTGGTTTCCTTACAGTCCTGTTGTAAGTGAAACCATTCGATATTTTTCTCTTTCTTTCTGGCTTATTTCACTGAGTATGATCCCCTCTACCTCCATCCATGTCGCTGCAAATTGCATGTGTTTATCTTCTTTGAATGTTGAATAGTATTCCATTGTGTATATGTACCACATCTTCTTGATCAAGTCATCTATTTTTGGACATCTGGGTTGCTTCCATACCTTTGCTATTGCAAACAGTGCCGCAATGAATATATGGGTGCATGTATCCTTTTGAATTAGTGTTTATAGAAGATATTAATGTTTGGGTTTCTTCGAACTCAGTGTTTTCACCTCTTTCTTAGAGGGATCATCTTTTTTCCCCTTCAGTAGAATTCCAAAGAGTCAGCCCTAAATTGCAATTTCCCAAATCTCTGATGCCTTTAGTCATAGTATTAAATTCTACTTAGAATGAAAATACAACTATGATCCTATTTCACTTCCAATTGCTATTTGGTTACTAATCACGGGCTTTGGACTCCCTTCTCATTAATCACACAGCACTTCATATATTCATATATTATCATGCTTACCCGTATTTCCTGATCAGCATTGTCAACTCACTTCTCCAGTAGTTTGAATCCACACTGACCAATTTACATTTGAGAAAATTTCCCCATGTTTGCTTTCCACATGCATTACTGGCACTTATTCACCATTTGATTCTGTTCCATTTCTTAAAATGGAAAATCCTCAATTAAAATTCCCCTATTTGGGATACCATGATGTCTGCACCCTATTGTTAGTTTCTTGTTTTTATTGTCATTGTTCCCATCTGATTATAACTTACAAAAAAATTAAAAAGTGAAAATTCCTCATTTCAATACTAATACGTTATTTGAAGAGTTGGTGTTTAGAAGTAGCACATGGGAAATTTTGTAAAAGAGCTTGGCACATGCACTGAAAATTGATTTCTAACCAATGTCTAACTTTGAGGTTTACAGACCTTTGTTTCATATACCTCTTATGTCATTTAGTTGCCATACTCTATATTATATTTGCTTGTGTAAATGCGTAATTGTAAATTCTGAAAAATTAATTATATATATAATCCCCATGTACTGTACTGTCACAGGACCTAGTGTTTTTTAGCCCACATTTCATGATTATTTATTTATAATGCTTTATTCACTCATCACATAGGAAATGCTTCAACTCCATTAAATACCACTATGAGTGGAGCTATGTAGACAGACTTGAATCCTGACAAGTGCCTGTTTTGTTGAGCTTTCCATGTTCTTTGAGAAATAGGGCTGATTATAATTCTCTTTTTATTGAAATCCGGAAATTTGAATCTAATGGACAGTCTATCAAAATTTCTGTAAATTACTTAATGCAGCTACTGAACAAGCTTATTTCACATAAACATAGTTAAATAACCCTAATTTGAAAGAATTGGAAGGAAACTAATTAAATTGTGAAGATTTGCTTTAGTTTTAATCCCTTTAAGAACATACCATAACTTTAACTATTATAACTACTCAGACACTGCTTAGTGGAGTTTTAATTAATAGATGAAGATGATTTCTAATTAGCTCATCAAAATACTAGTCTGAACAGTGTCAACGCTACATATTGCGATTATATTGTTTGTAAGCAAATAGATACTTCTAAAGTACTTAAAAACCAGTTTTCATTCTTAGTAGAGTAGAGGTACCTTCAACCTTTTTCATTATGTGGTTAATTTATTTGGCTGCTTTCTCTTCTTTTTAAGAGAGTACACAAAACATAATACAATAGGTTTGATTATCTCAGTTAGCATTTGACCCATTCCAAATTACTGTAGTTCAAATAAATGTGGTTTCTTGAATAAATATCATAAGCCAGACAACTACAGGATCATAGAATTATAGAGCTGATCATCTTGTGTTAGTTATTCCAATTATCTCATTTTGCAAATGAGGAAGAAATTGACGGTTCCCATGGTTAGTTGTAGTTCAAGACAGGCTTTTTTTTTTTTTTTTCAATTTGTCCTTGAGTCTTAATTCTGTGATTGGTGAAAATCAAATGAGTAATCTAAGTTAAAATTTAAAACAGAAGGCAGGAGGGGGTGGGGAAGAGGGCGAGAGAAAGAGAAGGGCAGGGAGAAAGAGAATAACAGATGTGAACATTAAAATACATTTTAGGTTTATCAAAAAAACAACACCTCTATTTGATATAGGGGTCTGAGGGAATTCTACATTGAGAGAAAATAATGTGAACTTTCTAATTCATGTGAGTGTTGGAGCTCAGTAAAATCAGAGCATTGCTATTCAGCAAAAGGTTTTTGCATACTACACTCAAGACTTCATTCATGCAGCATTGATTAGATTTTATTTTGTTTCTCTATTTTTACAGTACTGGGTAATTCCTGGTGCTATAATAGAAGACAAATAAAATACTGGTGGCATGACAGAGCTTTGCAAAGTGTATCATAACAGTCCTGAGGAAAGGCTCCCAAACCAGACTGGTGTGTGTGTCCATGAAATGTGGGTTCCTCAAAGTGTTAACATAGGACCTAAGCCCTTAATGGTAATCCAGAGTTGGTCTGATACATCAATAATAGTGAAGGAAATGATGAAGACACTATCTTACTCGCTGGTCATCACTCTGGTATTATTCATCCTTTCTTGTGCAATAGAGCATCTTGCATTTCAAGATGTACATAGTATTATTGTCAGTATTCAAGTATTTCTTCAGCTTTATTTTTCCAAAATGTCAACACTTAGCTGATTTGGGATAGTTTGTAAACCTATTTAAAAACTTTCTAACGTAAATGACTCGATGGATTTTATTATTAGAATTGCATTAGTAATTTATAAATTTTAAAATTTACCTTTATCATTAATGGGTAAACACTTACCACCCAAAATTATGCACTTCAAATATCTAAATTTCATAAACAACTATGAATGGAGCCATTCTAGATTATGGTTAGAGTTTTCTTCAAAATGTCCAGGAACTTGTCATCAAGAAACATACAGAATTTTAAGACAGAAGAGCATACTTTTGTGTTTATTTATATTGGAAGATATCTGCCTGTTATAATTTGTTCTCTTTCTCTGTCCATATGCCTCATCTTGCTTTTCCAGTTAGTGCTTTCCTGAATGTTCTTTTTTGAGACTTTTGAGGAAATTAGGAGATTGACATCTGAATAGTCACCCCGAGTGCTTTCATATTCACACTTCCTGCTGTAGGAATATCATGGAACAGTTGTCTATGTACTCTTTTAGGGAACATTAAGTATTATTTTGGATTCTAGCCTAGATAGTCAGAATGGATGAAAAATTTTATTATTATGAGGCTTTTGTGTCTTTTTGCATTGATAAGACATTTATTAGATTGTGTTTCAGTGAGTTGTGTGCTTAGTAATTCTGTTCATTTTTATGACTTCTCTGCAAAGTACTCATATCTGTGTCATATGTCATCTGAGAATGGGAATTTTACCTTTTTTTCTTCTAGTTTATGATCTCCTTTACACTTTTGACAGTCAACCCTTTCCTCCCCTTTCAATCACCAGCATAGACCTATAGTTCAGTAGTGGTCAGTAGTGGTTACTAACAAATGTCACAGAATGAAGAGAATTAGATTTGAGAGGCTGAGCTCTAAAAAGCAAATCAAGACCCAGACTCTCATTTAAAATCTTCTGTCATCCAATGTGATTATCACAGTCATTGTACTTGACACATTCACTACTTTCAACTATTTTGAACATCAATCCCTTTCAAAGCTAACCCTTGATCCCATTTTTTTAAAGTATGAGCGTAATGATGTATTGATAACATAAGTCACAAATACCTTATATAACTAAAAGGGAAGGGATAAAGAAATGCTAGATTTGTGTGCTGAAAAAAAGACTTAGAGATCATGCTGTTCAACTTTTTATAAACAATGGCATAAAGTAGTTCAGTGATTTTGCATGGTTAGAAATATTTGCTTTTACCAGCTGGTTTCAGAACTAGAATCCCTGTATTTTGTTTAGTATTTATTTTGGTGCATTTTGTGCAGTGCTTATTTCAGTGCAGGTTACACTTTAGTGCTTCTATATCAGTGCATCCGATTAAACCAAATAGATTTGCTGTTCCAATGATTGGTAATACAGCAGTGTAAAACTTATTAGCATACATATGCATATACATTTGTGTATGTATCCTCTTTCCTATAGTGTGGTGATTGTCATGTTTGTCTGATTTTTTTTGTGCTTATTTCCTCTTTTAGAGAGACTTAAAGTCTAGTACTGATATGGGGGTGAGCTGAGGGTGGTGTAGAGTTGGGGAGGGGACAAATACATAAAAGACAAATGCATTTTACCCAAACTTTATGGTAAAAATCTGTAATTGATGAGAACCTTTTTTTTTTTTTTTTTGGCTAAATTTAGAAATGGCTTCAATACCTACCCCTGAATAGCGCTCCAGGCATTCACTGTTTATCTTTGAGTAATGTCATGAACATTGAAACCTTTTTTTGCCATCCCAGGATTAGTGGTTTTCTTGAATTATCTTCTAGAAGACAAAGGGACATAATTAGAATAACAATTGTACTAATAATAGATTACTAAGTTGTAGGTTCTAAACACATAATTATTAAGCAAAATGACTTATGTATGAATCATCTAACATCAACTCAGTGCATTCTGACTTTTACTTTTAGGAAACATGAAACTCTGACGTCCCCTGGGGCTGATTGCTCTTTAAGTGACTAGTGGTTTCACTGCCTCTGTTTGGGCCATAATTCTTGAATGCTTCCCATTCTTTCAAGTCATGTATCATAAAAATACTCTAACTTTTGAGTTTTATTTCAGAAACTTTACATAAAAATAAACCACTCATGTCTTACTTTCTCCATAGTTTCTTTTCAAAAACGTATTATACTTGTTGATGTAATAAATGGAGGAGGAAAATAATAAAGAAGACTCCTACAGTTAAACCTCTAATGTCAGTGGAGTTTGGATTAAGGAAATGAATGTCTCGTGTGTTTTAAAGCTATGAGTAAGGGAAAATCTCTAAGAGAAAAGAATCACTGACAGTGGAAGTAGACAGTCAGTAAAGTTTATACACCTGGTTGAGTGACTGGGTCTTCTCTCAGGAATACTGTGTTATGTCCATGGCATGTAATAGTATGTATATTAGAATCCAGTGACTTTTTCTCTTCACTATAACCACCAAAAGAGCTGAGTTCTCAGCATATGGCCATAGTTGGGGAGAAAAAGAGAGAGAGAGAGAATGAAGGAGAAAACAGAATGTTAGTATTGGCTGCTGACAGGAAACACATTTTACTAAACTGTTCCTCCTTGAATGGCAATTGAGTCAACTCATTGTCATCAAGCTTTAAGTGAATGAATTCTTACAGTTGGCAAAATTGAATAGGAAGTGCTTTAATTTTTGTCTTGGCTGTGGTCCAACAACGAGAGACTTTTCAAGTGTGGAATTCCAGAGCTGTGCTGAGTGACTCCAAATGAACCTGCCTTTCAGGCAGGGGTGGTCACTGCTTGCTGCGAACAACCTGGTGAAAGGGTGGTTGAGAGCTTGGGAAGTCTGGTTTGACATGGAACACATAGACCAGCTATCTTGCTCCCTTATTACTGACTTGGGTTTGGGGAGCAGGCCCAGAATTCAAGGACGCAAGGCAGGTTCTCTCTCAGTTCATATCTTTGGGGAGGAAAGATCTCAAAGGTCTCAAAGGACTAAAGGTACAGAAAAGTAAGAGATTCATTGATAGGTAGGAAAGACAGGCAGGCTCTCTGAGCAGAGAGAGGTCCCAAACAAGTAGCCACTGAGGGGCAATGAGTTGTTGCCTATATGGGTATAGTGGGCAAGGAGTAAGGGTTTGGCCATTGGGTGTCTACGCACTGTATATTTTGCTGATGGACTGGACCTCCAACGTCTCCTTGGCTACCAAGGTCCACTGGGTCTCCCGCATTGCATGAACCAGCTGGCCTACCGCTTTTGCATTTGCTATTGTGTTGGTGTTCTTAATATTCCATCTTTAATTGGGTTGGGGGCACACTCCTGGTTGCTCCTCAAGAAGATTTACAAATGGACTTAGGGTACTTGGGGTTGGGGCATGCCCAACTGGTACACATTGATTGTTCAAATTGATAAGTGGGCTTGGGGCACCCTGTTTCTAACTGTTGTGCAACCATCCTACTCTGGGCTGGTTCATGGTTGATTTGGGCAAATGGAAAAGGGATCTTGGAGCCTTAGGTATATTTGACATGACTTTAATGCTGAAGCAGGGGACTGGATGCACAGACAGATCAGCAGGCAGGGAGGCAGGAACTGAGCCTCCCATCCCCTGTGATCTCCCATGATCTCCTTCCTGATTCCCCCCACCCCCTGTCCCCTCTGTCTGAACTTAAAGGTTTGAGTACCCTGTTCTTCACTTCTTAGCCTAGGTGTCTATAATTATAGGCATGAGTGCCCTGCGCTCGCACTCCCAAGATCTTTTTGCAATGGCAAGGTATCGTGCGTGTTGAAACCTGGGAGGAAAGCAAAGTCCTGGGTGGCAGCTGGGGAGGGGAGTGGGAGAGGCAAAAAAAGACCTGAGTTACTCCATGTTCCTTCCACTGACTACTTGTACCCATTTCCTAACTTCCTCATTTACTACTAGATGAAAATGTGGTCAAAAGTAACTACTTTCATTAGTTTTTTGGAGAAAGTTGTTATTCAAATTGGGCGTCATTTTGTCCTTTTTTAAAAAAATATTTATTTATGCATACAAGCTGGGGTGCAGGTCTGAGGCGTGGGACAGCGAGAGGGTTCATCAGACACAGAGTGGGGAGCAGAACAGGCAGATTGGGGAAAACACACTTCTGAGGGGAGCAGTGGGTGAGGCAGGAGAGGTCTGCTGCACCATGTGGGAATTTCCCCATGTGTAGAACTAGCGTCACCGCCGCTGCTGCCAACAGCTCCACAACCCAGCGCCTAACTGCTGTGCCACCAGGAAGGCCCTGCAAACGGTTTTTTTTTTTTTTTTAAAGATTTATTTATTTATTTTTTATTTATACATACAAGTTGGGGTACAGGCCAGAGGCGTGGGGCGGGGAGAGGGTTCACCAGAGACAGAGCGGATAGCAGAACAGGCAGATCAGAGATACACTGCTGAGGGGAGCAGCGGGCGAGGCAGGAGAGGTCTGCCACGCCATGTGGGATTCTCCCTGGCCGGGTGTCGAACTCGCGTCGCCGCTGCCGACAGCTCCACAGCACAGCACTTAACCGCTGCGCCACCGGGGAGGCCCTGCAAACGGTTTTTGATGGTTATTCATAGTGGTAAAACTTCCAGGTGTAATTACATATTCAACCATCATTTTGACTGAGATTCATGCTTAGGAGGATCTGATGATAAATTATTTGAAGAAAAGGACTCTTTTTAAAAAGCCAGAAAGAAAAAGAAAAATATCAAATGGTTTCACTTATAACAGGACTAAAGGGAAACTAAATAGGAGAGAGACACTCAGCGGGTGGGGGGGGAGGGGAGGGGAAGGTCACAAAATGGAGTAGAAAAGGACACAAGGGACCACGGAGATGGATCATGGGTGAATTGGTGGTGGGTTACCCAAGGGGAATACCAAATATAAAAGATATAAATAACAATAATAAAATATGTGTGTGAGTGTGTGTGTATATATATATATATATATATATATATATATATATATATATATATATATATATATATAAAACACCCCTGTTTTACTAATCAGTGTCTTCTCTGCATGTGAAGCAGAGAAACCTTTTTTACCTTCACAAATCAAGGAAGACCTGGGGCAGACTTGACTTTTTACAGTCAGGGACTAGTTATTCAGTATATGAGCCAGAATTCTGATCAGGATTACTGACTAAACAGGAAGATTGGTCAGTTGGGAGAACGTACCTTGCATTAAAAAATGTAGTTTTAGTGTGGGAGGAGGACATAGTTGACAAACTATGTTTTCCAGTATTTATTTTTAGTAGAGGTTGAAAAGGAAAGGAAAGCAGTATTTGATTCTCTTCTTTTAATCTCTTCTTGCTGGTTGTTATTTAAGGTTTTGAGTATTTCACTCTAGGAACACTTATTCCATATTTTAAAAAGAATTGGGCTATTTGCTGTGTATTGCATAGTATTCTGACCACATTTGGTATTTGCACTCTTCCTTAGATGAAATCATTCATATTTTACTTTAGAAGCCACAGTCTGGGACTTGCCTGGTAAAACAGCTTTTACATTTTTCCACTTGCATTTACACTCTTCCCATTTTCTGGTCAGTGTCTGTCAATGCCATTCCAAAATCAAGTTCTGAGTGTTACTCAGGATGATGTCTCTCCATTTGGAGAAATTTACTCTAAGTGGTATTGTGAGAAATGAATCTTTACCTCACCCACCTGCTATAGTCGGTGACTCACTGAAAGACGAAACAGATTTCACAGGGAACATCTGCTTGACCCACAGAATTCCTTCCTTAGGAACTGTGGAATTTGAAGCAGCATGGTTTACAGTTTTGAACACATACCGAGGCCAGAGAACTGTGAGGTGGTCACTGTGGAGCTGGCTGTGAGAGGTGGTCTCTGTTCATCTTTTCCTAACTTTGAGCTCAGTGACACGTGTTAGTAGCTAGACAGGCCATGGTTGGAGTATTTATACTGGAGCTTTGGCAGATGCTACAAGTGACTTTCTTCTTTTCTTCCCATGTGGAAAGCTAGTTGTTAAACATTTCCAACAGCACACCACTGGGCCAGTATACCTAAAACACTAATTTTTAAAAATTTGTTCTCTAGTTCAAGCGTTCTCAAAGTGTGGTCCCTGGGCCAACAGTATCAGCATCACCTGGGAACTTGTTAGAAAGGACAATTGCCTCCTCTCACCCTAACCTGTTGAATTAGAAACTCTAAGCACGTGACTTGGGAATCTTCAAAAAAGCCAATCCTTCTAGGTAAATCTGATGTATTCTAAAGTGTGGTAAGTACTGCTCTAAAGCTAAATGATAGAGGGAAAATAAATTATATTTAATTAATTCTATATTTACCAAAATTGAATGGTTAATTATCTCCTAGCTGTCCTATTTATCAAACTTTCTGAGAATACCTGCTAAATGGGGCTGCTATTCATAGAGCCCTCAGAGTGGTGGAGATGTGTCAGAATTACCCCTCCGGGCTTGTAGCAGATGGAAACACACCACTCATCATCTATTGCTCACATTAGCAGACTGAAAGCACTACTGAAAAACAAGCGATTTGGGTAAGTAGGGTAATTGCACCATCATATATTGTTTGATGGACTAAGAGAATCTCCTCAAGGGATTGTTAAAATCATTGATTGCTGAGAGGCACCCCCAGGGTTTCTGATTTACTAGGCCTGCATAAGGCCTGATAATTTGCATTTCTAAACAACTTCCCTTGGGACACTGATGCTGCTGGTCCAGGCACCACCCTTGGATAACTATTGCTCTACAACCTCTTTTGAATAATTTGTTTTTATGTGAATTTCTGCTTTTCTCTCTCTCTCTCCCCCTCTCCCCCCTCCCTCCT
>PVIJ01012658.1:0-48681 GCA_004024925.1 Scalopus aquaticus
GATCACGGGTGAATTGGTGGTGGGCTACCCAAGGGGAATGCAAAATGTAAAAGACATAAATAACAATAAAAATATATATTATAAAAAAAAACTATTATTTATTTATTTATTTATTTATTTATTTATTTATTTATGCATAGAAGAACTAGGGTATAGGCCAGAGGTGCAGGGCTTAAGAAGATTCTCCAGAGACAGAGTGTGGAGCAGAACAGGTGGATCTACTGAAATACACTGCTGAGGGGAGCAGCGGATGAGACAGGAGAGGTCTGTTGTGCCATGTGGGTCAACTCCCTGGCCAGGATCAAACTCAGGCAACTGCGGTGACAGTGCTAAGACTTAACCCCAAGGCCACCAGGGAGGACCTAATTGCTCTTTTATCTTACTGGGATACTTATCCAAATATGTTTTATACTGAATCAGGTTACATGCATTTGATAAATAATATTAGATCATGTGATATTATATTATGGACACAATAAAGTATCCTTTATAGAACAGGCAAATAATGATCTTTATGTTAATTAAAAATGGGATTACTTTTATGGATTTAAATAAGTAATTTTTAAATTTTTCTGTAGGACCTAAAACAGCGCTGGGAAAATATTAGGAATTAAGTACATATTTACTATTTAGAATGTCTGGACAAAGAAATCTTACTACATGCACTCTATATTAAGGCATATTAATGCACATATATGCGTATACTAACTAAGAAATATTGGAGCATTTCTAAGACACTTTTATTTAGTGAAATATTTCTTCCTCTGTATTTATGAAAATTGCTATTTTTTCTGAAATACACACCAAGTAGAGATATGTTTGGTAAAATTTAAATACTCTATATCACCATCACCATCATGTCTAAACAAACATTCAACATTAATAGTAGTCAATCATTTGTATTCATTTATTCAGTTTCCAATCAGGTTATTCTAGTTCAGGGTGACAAGATGGCCAAGCCTCTCCCAGCAGCTCAGGGCACCAGCAAATCATTTACCCAGAGCTTCTTACCATCTAAGATGGGCAAAAATGAAATGAAGTAAATTACAGTGACAAAGTCATTCAAAATATCTCAGACAAGTCTTGGACTCAGTATATATGTGACTCAGACTTCTACCCCTATTTCATCTGCAGGCAGGCATGAGAATCTATTTTCAGAATGATGACCCTGAAGCACTCTATCACGTTATGAAATATCCCATCATCTTAATTTCAGTGTATTCAATGAAGCAAGAAGATGAAATAATTTATTTTAGAGAGATTTACAACCACAAAAGTTGGTCCAATAATGGTTTTCTTCTTAAAACTCATGAGTGTGTTCTGTGGATCTGTAGTTAATAACCTGATAAGTTTTCAGCCATCTCCTTTTGAGAATCTCATGAAAACTATGGGTTCTCTCACCTGGAAAATACACATATGCAAATATAACATTTTTTTTCTTTATCATTTCAGGAGTTCTAGTGCCTCATATAGCTTACTATTTACACTCCTGAAACATCCATTCTCCATACTATGAAAATAAATCCCATTTTTCTTTCATTTGACTATACTTGATCATTTAAATTCTTGTTACCTGGCATAAATAGAGTGATACAGATTAAGTCCTTACTTAACGCAGTCCATAGTTTCTTCTTGGACACTGCAACTTTAAGGGAAACAGCAAAACCAATTTGCCATGGGTAAATTGATATAAATAACAATTAATATCCTACTATTTAATTTTGGTCACAGAACCATCACCATCACTAATAAACATCCAACACCTCTTATATTAATCAATCATTTGTATTCATTCATACAATTTCCAATCAGCTTATCCTAGTTCAGGGTAATAGGGTGGCTAAAGCCTCTGCCAGCATCTCAGGGCCCAAGGTAGGCACCCACCCTGGACAAACTCACCTCCCCCCATTCGTTCAGACTGTGACAATTTAGACAATCAAATTAACCTAAAGCGCACATCTTGAGGATGTGGGAGGAAACCTGAGTGATAGAAAGAAAAGCTCAGCAGCCATGGGAAAACTTTCAACTCCACACAGAGAGAGGCCAGGATGGAAACTGATTTTTTTCCTCAACAGTATAATGTGATAATTTTGAACAAAAATGTATTGAAAAGTTATTCAAGGGCATGCTATAAATTTCTAGCATAGTTAAGTAGATAGGAAATGTAAAATGGAGGACCATTTAATTTTGTTTTGTTTTGAAGTATGTTCCTGGTAGATACTGACCTCTCAAGGGCAAAGAAATGATATGATTTCTTTCCCCCCCCCCCCATCTTATTTTCCTATTTGCTTCTCTGAGAAGAGAGAACTGTGAGATTTTGCTTAATGTACAATCATTGGATTTGCTCATGGGAAGACTACTTAAGAGAATTATGATGATGAAAAAGCTAACAATAACCTGACTCAATATTGCAGAATCTTCAGTAGTTAATATTGATTTTTCTTTTTGTATTTTCATAATAGAAGAAAATAATCACTAAATTATTATCTTTTCATGAGGATAAAATCACTGTGGATAGCCAAGCTTTTCTCTGCTAAGCTTCCTAGTGCCAGTATTTAAACTGCATTTAGGGCTTCCTTAGTGGCCGAGGAGTTAAGTCTCATTGCTACAATCAAGAAGGCCCTCTGGACAGCCTGAGTTCAATCTGGTCAGGGAGCTTCCCATATGGTGCAGCAGTCCTCTCCTGTCTTGCCCACTGCTCCCCTCAGCAGTGTATTTCAGTCAGTCCTCCTGTTCTGCTGCCTACTCTGTCTCTGGTGAATCCTCTCGCCTCCCCCTATGCACCTCTGGCCTACACCCTCATTCTTCTAAGCAAAAATAAAATAAATAAAATCTTTAAACTGCAATTAACTGTGGAGTACCAGATGAACCCTGAATAATTGAGTTCAAGTGCCTAGTCATTTTTTCACTAAATTACCGGTTCTTATTTGGTTTGCAGATGTCAGAATATGGTACCTAGACTTCTGAATCATCAGAAAGTAGTTATAGATCAATCAGCTTTGTTAACATTATGGTTCATTTTTCTGGATCTCATTGTATAGATATAAGTGATTGTCATTTTATTAGGTTAAAAAAGTAGAACACTGATAATTTCATATGGTTTATACTAATATATGAAATACATACATAGTTTCATGGGTCTACTCCAAAATACCAATAGTTTATTAATGACAGAATACCTTCAGATATTATGGGTATATTTTGACGAAGATTAGACTATCAATGGTAAAGTTTTTATGCCTGTCTTCATTCAAGAGAGATTTGAATATTATGTCTATTATATATCATACAGAGTACAGTGTACTCAAGAGTGAGCAAATTAGACAATATCCCTACCCTCTTAAAGTTGATACTGCTATGGACGAAATTTAGGACAAAAAATGGACAAATATAAACTAGATAGGCAGATGCATGTATAGAGAGTATTGAATACTAATAGGAGCTGAGAACAAATAATTAAAAATAATTAAAAAGGAAAACAACAGATGGTATGAGGTTGGGTATTACAATTTTAAAGTAAGGTATCCAGAGTAAGTTTTAAGGAGTAAACAGCTGAAGGTAGTGAAGAAATGAGCCCTACCAATGTTAGTTGGAAAGCATTCCTGATAGATGCAAGTAGGAGGTCAAAATGCATCAGTGGGGCCTTACCAGGGTGGGCCTTGCAAATTAAGGATTTTGCTTTTACTGTAAATGAGTTAGGAAGCCATTAAAGCTTCTGAGAAAAAAATAAATTACTTTAGTTATCAATATCTTTAGAAATAAAATATCTACTGTGGGGAAGAATTTGGAAGTAGATAAAAACACAGAAGACAAGTTAGAATGCTACTGTAATTATCCAGGCAAAATCTGATAATGGATTGGAGTGAATAGTGAATTTGATACACAGGATATGTATCAAAAACATCAAGATGGCTCCCAGACTTTTGGCCTAAACTATAAGAAGGACAAAGTTTTCACACCAATGTGTTTGAGAAGAATGTGGAAGGAGTAAGTTCTATGATCAAAGGAATATTAAGAATTTAGTCTTGTTTAATGATAAATTCGAGAGGATAAATTCCTCTAACAATGTACTCTAACCTGAGAAGAGACTGATGTTCATTGTCATTGGCTGCACACACTTCTACTCTAAGACTCTGAGAAGCTAAAAGAAAAGGTTAAATGGCAACCGAAGAGGATTGGAATCCAGATATTGGACAACACAAGGTGAGCAGCAGAGTAATAGAGAGGACTTGAGCGGAACAGTGCCCAACATACAGATATCTTGGAGCACAATGATGGCTGTTTCATTCCACTTAGTAATTTTCACACAAGCTTATATTATCCTAAGTCAATCCTGGAAATGTACTGCCAAGGAAACTTTTATAAACATAGTTCCAGTTTAACCCAAGTGACATAATATAAACACACCAAGAATGGCCACTATCTGTACACATACAGAGTTTAGGCAAAAGGACTGGGCTGTAAATGTGCACTTGGGCTATTCAGTTCCAACTTTGGAGAAATTCCTCTACAACTTCCAAATGGTTACCTTGTTGACACAACAAACTCAAAATTGTTGAGCAGAGATTCAGATGATGTAGCAATCAATTTTTAACGGTCTTGAGAGGAAATATTTTTATTTAAATATACATGTGGATTTCGCTATAATGTGTTCATTGCACCTTTGTGATTACTCATCTATCTTTCCTGAAACTTATGATTTAATAGCTTAAGATTTCATAACTTTTGTTTAAAATTGTACAGGAAAATTTAAATTGGATATTTGCTTAAATATCTACATTTAAATACCAACACAACTTTCTCTACAGAAATGCATATATTAATGAATATATTTCATTTATTTATGATTTAATACAAAATTATAATTTTAAAATTAATGAATTGTGCAATCATGTAACTATTTTGAACAAATGATGGGTTCTTGTGTGTGTATATACATTTTTCTTCTGAAAACATTTTCTCTGTTGAATTTTGGTCCATGTTCGAAATAATATTTTCAAAATACATCTATCTGAAGATGCGCAAGGTTAGTTTAAGGCATTTTGGAGAATATAAAGTTGGGTTTCCTATGACTGCAGCATTTAGTCTTAGCAATTCAAAAAATCACCAGTAATAAATTGTGTTTACTTCAGTAATAAACACTGCCCAGCCCAGTGGTAACAAATAAACAAGAGAATAGCACAAGAGAAAAAACAAAGTTATTCTCTGATGGCATCTAGGATACTGTGACTGTCTTAATAGCCTTAAGTCTTACCTAAAGAAAGGACAGATTGTTTATCAACTTCTCAACCTCTCAGCCTCCATTTAGTTCAGTGGAGAGCCAATAGAGGTCTTATTCCGTGACTTTACAGGTGCTTGATATTCTGCGCAATATCAAAACAACTCGGCAAAGTATGTTTTGTAATGAACTGGAAGTACAACTTCATCACAAATTGTGCAAATTTTCAGTATAGGTTTTCACTTCAGAATGGGTATCAAATAGATCTACAGGATATAAACTTACTGTATTTAAACTCTAATAGGTAACTGCAGTATTTTGGTAATTGTACAGATAGAAAAAGGGCATTTGTGACCTGCAGTTAGGAAGGCAGAGATAGGAGTTCTCAATTCAGAAGTGAATTTGTATTTGTATTACTATATCTGTATCCTTAGCTGTACAAAGTAAAATTTAAATATAATTTTGTGTCTGATTCTTCCATTTATTACTTTCATAACAAGAAGTAAAACATTCTGAACTCCCTTCTTTATGAATAAAAGGAGTAAACTCATCCTAAATTGACAGGTTTTCAATAGAGACTGGAGATATTTTGGGAAGGCCCCTAGCACTAAGCTCTTGCTAAAGACAAAATGAATGATAGTTTAAATGATAGGAACAAGACCCTTTCTTCTCTGAGGCTTTTCTACTTTCCCAAGTTATGATTGGTCCTTTGTATATTGTATTCTTCCTCTCAGAGCTAGCTTTGTGTCACAAAGATACTTTGTTAAAGATATATTCTGAAGATTAAAAAGTTAAATTTCTATCAAGGGATATTTAGATTAAATGAAAATAACATCTTCAGGCTCTTAAACTATACTTCAGAAAATGCATAAAAATCTAGCCATTGCTTACTCAAGAGAATAAATCAAAGAAAATTTTGAGTTTTATAGTCTTCTTACATTTGAAAGAAACAGTGATCTTAGTTTAAACACATGTATATATTACTTTAAAAAGTGTTTACTTCAATGTGAAAAAAGAAAATGATTCCTACAAAATGTTAAGTTATTATGTTTTAAAATGATGCTGAACTTATCTGGGCACCTGTGGGAAGGAGGGTTTGGTTAAAACTCTTTGTTTTGAGGTATTGATGCTGTTTATATTTCAGCCAGCACTAAGATGGAATCACAATTTGACTTGGTATTTTAATACATAGCCCTTTACTTTAGGGAACTAATAATTAAATTGGAACAAAATGACAAGCTGTCAAGTTGAGACAATGTGCTATGAAGACAGAGGGATCTGGACCCAGAGCTTGCCTCATTATTCAGTACTTTGATAAGTAATATCACCCCTCTACTGATTATGTCCATCATCTATAAAAAAGTCGGGATTATTAATCATATCAGTTTCATATGTCATCAGGTTTCTATAGTTTTGTGATAAACCACCGTGAAAGGTATTGGCATAAAATAGCAGCAATATAATTGTGTTTGGAGACTGTAATTTGGCCGTGGCTAAGTGAAAATAGGTTGTGTTTAAATCCTCTCAGTCACAGCTGGAGTGTTGCGAAGGCTGTGAACTAATTATCTGAATATTACACCACGTCCATGTCTCGCAGTTGATTCTGGCCGTTGATTATGTCCTGAGTGAGAAAATACATGGACAGTCTCTCAATGTGGTCTGAGCTTCCTCATAACTTGGCAGATGAGTTCTGAGGACTTTCTGTGTCATGAAGAGAAAGAATCACCTTTTATACCCGAGGCTTACAAGCATGCAGCTTTGCTTTCACTGTATATTAATTGTTGGCACAGTCAAAGGGCTCTGCCACGTTTCAAGAAAGGGAATACTGAAGACTTATCTTGGTGAAGAATGATGATGATGTGGACAAACAGGCAAAACAAGAAATACTGGTGTTACATTTTTCAAAAAAGGAAAGAAAAAACAACCTCCCAGCTATGTTTTTTGTCATCAATGAAGAAATACTAAAAAAAAAAAAAAAAAGAAAAAGAAAGGAAAAAAACCTCAGTACAGCAACATCTCACCAGAAGTCAACTAGTTTAAAAGGATACATGAAGACTTTAACTTTGCAGCTTTCATACAAAAACTAATCCTTACATTACTTTTGAAATACAATTTTATGTATCAAGAACAACTTTAGAGGTATTAAGTAATCCAAACAAATCATCCAAATTAGGTCTTTTTTTTGGGTGGGGGGAGGAGCTTAAAGGAACACATTCCCCAAGTTATAGCCTGAAAATGTGGAAACAAAAGGTTTTTGAAAAACAAATTGCACCTATCTAATGATTTTATGTGTCACAAAGAAGGAATTCATTTTGTTTTGCAAATATTTTGTGCTCATACTTTTTATTTTATTTGCTAACATATTACTTTCTAAGCAAAATGATTCAGGATGTCCTAAAAGTGTTACTCTCATACTCCCTGAGAAGGGAGAAAGTAATTTAAAGATCACAACTGAACATAGAATCAGAAGGTAAAGATGTTTGACCTAGTTAGGTAAGTAATGATGAAATGGAAAAAAAGAGCCTGGATCCTACACTGAGCACCTGATTGAATACTATCAACTTTCATTCACACTTCTTACTATGTAAAATAAAAGTAATGCCCTATTTCTAAAGCTACTAAAGTGATACTTTTGATTTTCTGAAGTTCAATACAATTTTTAACTGACAGAGCCTGTATTTACTCATTTCATAACAGACTCTTCTAAGAGTTTGACATTTTTACCACAGTCCAGAAAGATAACCTGTTCTCACCTGTATTTTAAGAAAACCCATTTCCATATTTTACAGGAAAGTGCCAAAATTATTTAAATTTAATCTTAGTAATAAAATTACTTAGTAATAAGATTATTAAATTGTTCAATATGGAATTAAAGTGGGCAGAGTTTATAACATTGCCAAACTCCTTAACTCATACATCCATAAACTGGGAGAAAGAAAGTCACAACAATCCTCATTTTTGGTTTTGTACCATTTTATTTTTTAAGTATTTAATGTACAGAGAGTCCAAAGGTTTTCCCTCCCTCTAAATGAGGACATTCCTCATGGTTTCATGTCTGACCTTCCCATTTTGTTTTATATATCAATAGTTACTTTTTTTGTTGCTACTATTTCGTTATCAATTAACCTAACAAATTTAAATTTCAAAATTTAGTCAAAATTTCTTTTCCAATTTCTATTCCCAATGTTCCAAATGCAGGATGCATAATTTCCATCTAGAACCATCCTCTCAACCTGAACATGATTAAATACCACATTTCTGTCTGAGAAATTATTCTAATTTCCTTTTTCCTCTTAAAGAGTTACATGCTTTTCCCTGTTAGTCAGACCTGAAATTTAGAGCAATATTTTATGTTCCCATATCTAGTTATCTATCACACCTTTCTCCTCCTCTCTCATCCACTGTTCAAAGCCAGATACCAGTATAGAGCTTGTCATGTACAAACTATTCTGTAAATACTTGCTGCTAGGACTCCAGGGAAATAAAAAGAACTTCTATTATTTAAGAAAGAATTGAATCCTAAGTGGACTACTAAAATGTAATCACTAAAATTAAGAGCAACCTAAAATTGTCATTGTGAGGAACAAAATAAGCAAAGCAAAAAAGATTGTATGCAATGAATTCATGGTCATAAATAGGATAAAGCAATAAAAGGATTGTGATTAGTTACATTTAATGATAAGGGTCCAAACAAACTGCTTCCTTAATCCTCACTTAATCTCAGTAAGTATAGTTCGGTGCAATTATTACCTTTATTTTACAAATGAAGAATCCAAAGCTTATAGAGTTGTAGTAGCTTTCCTAAATAACACTGCTAGTAAATGCTGGTGCTGGGATTTAAGTTTATTTATACCTGAGCTCATTTGTCTTTTAGTGACACAATTGCTTTTCTATAATAGTTAAAATTGTCCAGGGAACAATTTCAGACAAAAAGAAACCCAATGAAATTGGCAGGGCAAAAGGTCTCAACTTCCCAAAGAAAAGATTAAAGGCTGCTTACTCTAGTGGTGCCACAAATGTTCCAAGAGCACTCTGGCCAGTCCTTTAATCATTCTTTGATATTTAGAGGGATGTGTAAACCTCCGACTAACTGTCAGAACAGCATCTCATTTAGGATAACTTGCAACATGGCTGAACACGTGATTACAGAGGAACTCCATGGTAGATTGCATAGTGTTGACTTGAGAATAGTGTAGGTCTGGATTTCAGTTCTGGAACTCTGGAATAGGGCAGGTCTCAATTTGAATTCTTTTCTATCCTTTAACTTGGAGAAGTTCTTTATTTGTTTCCTTTTCCGAAAAAAGCACTATCAAGACCTACCCAAAATTGTCATTTTGAGGACAGTTAAAGTGGTCTATGTAATGTATGCTGGTACTTATTAAGTAAAAATTAATATCTTACTCTAAAATTTTAATTTTTCACCTGCATACTTTTTTAACAAAAGACTCAGAATTGACATAAGAAGCCTGAAACTCAGACTGAGGGATTTTGTTAAATCTTGGTTTTGCTTGGATGCTATAAATCCCTTGTGAAGAGTTTTTCTGTTAAAAACTACCCTGTGTCAATTTGATATTTGGAAAGCATGGGAGAAGTCATTTAAATGAACATAGTATTAAAATGAAACACTGAAAAGAGGATTCTGAATATTTCCAGCCTCCAATAAAATCAAACCTCAAGCTGCATTTATAAAATATGAATGTTTATAAAGATAATTAAAAATCTTTCCTTATGCTAAATACTGATTCCAACACTAAAAATTATAGTAAATTTCAAGGTTTCAGACAGGAAAATTATGTTACTTGTTTTAATTTAATCATTTCCTAAAATAAAAGACTATCTGGACTATATGTGTGTGTTAGTGTGTGTATGTGTATGTATGTATATATGTATATATGCATACATACATACGCATATATATATATATATATAAATGTTTCTGTAGCCTTGTTTTCTATCCTTTCAACATTCATGTATCTTTTATATACCCAAGCTTGCTCCGATTAAAGAGAGTGCTGCAATATATTTGACTTTGAAAATATTTAGGCTCTCTGATGCAAAGAAATTGACTCAAGTAGAGCAAGCATGATTGTTACTTCAGTGTATTGTTTAACCTGATAAGACCTTTCAAGTAAACATAACAGGCACTCATAAATCAATGGCCTGACAGGAACTATTCTAGCCTGTAAATATCAATGGCCTGACATGATATAATGTGTTCCAATTACAATTCAAGTGTTGAAAAATCCTTCATGAATTTATAGTCTGCAGAAGAGCTTTCTTAACATTGCATATTAATGTTGAACAAATACATAGGTGGCTTATATTTTTACCCTTCTCTTCATTTAGTCCAAGTAACTATGATGTTAGTCTGATATACACCTACCTAACAGGACAGAACCATCTTAAGGTACAGATTTGCTGATTAAGTAACAATGGTCATAATTAAACTCATCCTCCTCAAATTCTGCTTTGTGATTCATAAGTGTATACATCCCTCTCTTCTACAAAATGTGATGAGCCAAATACCATGAAAACAATGACAAATAAAGCATGGTTTCTCCCTGTTGGAGCTCACAGATATTCAGTACAATGTTTCATGTAATTTCTGCCTTAATTTCTTGAAACAATCAGACATGTGAGGAAGACGGACTGTCATATTAATGATCAGCTATTCAGAGCCCTCCTGAATAAGTCAGGACAAACAGTCAGCCTAGGTAAGGCCACATTGGACTTTCTAGCCAAAAGTATTATCCCATAGAAAACAATTCCAGGGCCTCCCTGGTGGCGCAGCAGTTAAGCGCTGGGCTGTGGATCTGTCGGCAGCGCGTGATGCAAGTTCGACGCCCAGCCGGGGAGATTCCCACATGGTGCGGCAGACCTCTCCTGCCTCGCCCACTGCTCCCCTCAGCAGTGTATTTCTGATCTGCCTGTTCTGCTCCCCACTCTGTCTCTGGTGAACCCTCTCGCCGCCCCACGCCTCTAGCCTGTACCCCAACTTGTATGTATAAATAAATGAATCTTTAAAAAAAAAAGAAAACAATTCCATCAATTAATGGGCCCAAGTGAAAATGGCAAAAAAATGTCCAACCAACCACTGAACAGGAATAACTAAACTGCTAGTTTAAGCCAATAGATTTTGATAGTATCTTAGTCTGTTCCAGCAGCTCTAACAAAAATAGTGTAGAATGAATGATTCATAGTCAACAGATATATATTTCTCACAGTTTAGAGGAAATAAGTCCAAGACCAGGGTGTTAACATGGACAGATTTCAATAAGAGCCTTATTCTGAATTGCAGACCTCTGGTATTCTTACATTGTGGAAGGGGCTTGGGAGCTCTGTGCATCTCTTTTAAAACGGCCCTAAACCTTTTCATAAAGCCCTTGCTCTCTAGTCACCTTGGGAGGTTAGGATTTTTAACAAATGACTTTCAGGGGACACAGACGTTCAATCTGTAGCATGTGGTGTGACATAGATAACGAATACTTGACAAAATTTTGTTTTCTATTATTTACAATTTGCAGTATGTGGTATCTTTTAAGTCACGGATGGCAAACATTTTCTTTGAAAGGACTGACAGTAAATGGTTTAGGTTTTGAGGGTCATATGTATCAGTCATACCTAATCAAATACTCTGCCATACTGCAAAAGCAGTCATAGAGAGTATGTAAACAAATGTCAAAGCTGTGTTCCAACAGAGTTCCATTTACAAAACTAGGCAGATGGACAGATTTGGCATGTAGGAGGTAGGTTGCTGAACTCTGTTCTAAGTAAACAGCCTAGCAGAATGAATATTTAATTCTCATTTTGTACTAGGGGTTCATCATTGTTAATTAGCCTTTTTAACGGCTTCAGCAAAATCTATATTGAAAGAAACTCTGTGGACATTGTTACAAATAATATCAGGACCAAGTACAGCAGTCACCAGCCTGGGCACAGTGTTGTTAAAGCTGGAGAAACTGTCTCTACTGCCAATTAATGCACAGAGCTCAACAAATATAGTTTCCAGTATCAAATATTCTTTGAAATCATATTGCTATTTAAAATCAATGACAGAAATTTAAAGATAACAAAAAGAAATAATTACTTATAAGAGGCATATTACTCTTAAAATCATCAGAGCAAACATTAAATTAATGTGAATATAAGTAAAACAACAAACTTTCAAAAGAATATGACTGATGAACTGTTAGGGACAAAAATAATTTAGAACCATTTATTAGCTAACAAGATGTATGTGAAATGATTGAGTGAAATACTATTTCTTTTACCTTTGAAAGACCATTGATTTTTAAGCAGATTATCTAAATGTTTTCATTGTTCAAGTTTCATATATCAAAAACAAATCAAAGTTAATAGCATCAGAGACACAAAGAACAAACTTCTCATTTGAGTAAACAAAAATAACTGGAAAGGGACAAGCTTGGAGTTGGTAAACTCTTAAGTGATTCTTCTTATGTGCTAATCAGATTCAAACTAAACAACTGGTTCTTCCAACAAGACTCACCTCACTTCAAAATAGACACAGCACAAAGATGGTAATTGAAAAACACCTGAGACTAATTACTTTGAGTTGAAAAAGTTTCTATAAATGGCATTTCCTAGGCTTTCCAACAGCATCTATCTTGATGTATGAGTGACTGAGGTAAACAAAATAATACTTGCAACTCTAATAGTCACTGAGTAATTGATGAAGACAACCTCCCTTTCCTGCTGGCACATGGATAGATGAGTTAGTAAAACAAAAGAGAAAATTTGAAATAAAAAGGACAGAATTAGGCTTTTAGTGGTGAACTTAATGTAGTCTATACATATGCTAATTTTCAATAATGCACACCTAAAAATTACATAATGCTATAACACCTTGTTAGGTCAATAAAAAATAAATAAAATAAAAATGTATACTGAAGTAAATATAAAAATCCAGCATATGAAAGCATCTCAAATTACTAAGGAAAATTTGACATTTTAGTAACTTGTGGGACAATTTGATTGAAGTTTGAAAAAAGAACTATTGAACCAATGCCTTGCACAGTACAAAAGTTATCTCCAAATGGACTGATGGTTAAAAAGAAAGAAGAAAAAAATAAAACAAAAGAAACCATTTCTATACATGAAAAAATAATTTTATAAAGTGAAGATGAGAAAAAACTTCCCAACTGACTTAAAAATCGAATTCAATCAAAGACATGTACAATCAATTCAACTACTTTAAAATGATTTTGCAAAATGAATGGACACTGTAGATAAAGTTAAGAGATTAATGAAAATGAGGAAGTATTTTCAAAACATCAGTAAAAACAGGATAATCTCCCTTATATATAATGGTGATGTATTAATTAAAAGAAAAACTATCAGAAACACTATTTTTAAAATAATAATACCAGACGATTTATGGTATAGATATACAAAGTGGTCTTCAAATTTATAGAAAGATGTTCAAATTCTTCCAAAATTATAGTAATATAAATGGACACAATACTAAAATGTCAAAATTCTCATCCATAATATGTTGCAGAATTTCTAAGTATGACAAAAATACCCTTAATAGAGCCTGTTGGAAAACAAGTACTTTTGTGTGTTGCTGGTAGGATTATAACTGGTCTGGAAAGGAATTTGACAATATGTAACAAAACTACTAATCAATTTACAGTGTATGCAGAAATTCCACTTCTAAAAATTTACTATGAAGGCTCATGGCCAGGTGTATGAAAAAATGTGCATAGGTTTACTTATTGTGGAATATTCGTAATAATAACATTGAGAACAAGATAATATCAAAGATAGAAGACTGAATAAACTATGATATATATACACATCCATACAATCAGTACGATTACTATGACATTCTTAAAAGGAATGCAGAAGATAACTATGACTGATTTTTGAGTGATTTCCAAGATACATTATTAGCTGAAAAAGGCAAACTGCAAAACAGAGGGATAACGTAAACTTCACCACTACCATGTAGATTTTTTATTAGTAGAGGTGCTATAGTGATTCTTTTGTTCCTTATAAACCAAACAAATGAAAAGCATGAAGGAATCAGCACTTGGCAAGGTACACATAACTTGGGTAGATATTGTGTGAAAACACAGAGTGGGAAAGAAAAGAACTACATTCAGGCTGGCTGCAGCTGGAAAGATAAGCATGGAACTTTTCCAAGTAAGAGTTTGCATTGCTGTTGTATGCAAGACAACTCTAAGTGACAGCTCTTCAGAGACCCCTTGCAGCACTGTCACCTGGGGGTTTATTAAAGATGGAGCTGGCAGCACATCAGCAGGCAGTAGGGCTGGAATGAACACCAAGTAATTCAGGGAGTAAAGGTGATAATAGTAAACCATGAAGATTTAGATTGAGAGCACAAAACACAATATTAAATGGCAGATTAAGTAATTTAAATATTCAAATCTCAGTATTGCCAAGATTTGAAAAGTGTCAAATTCAGGTATCCTAGTGATGTGAATGTTTTCTCGTTTTAATTTATGTTTCTCTAATGAGTAATGATATTTAGCTCTTTGCATATCTTCTTTAAAAAAATTTGTTTGAATATTTTCACCTGATTTTAACTGGGTTTTCTTTTTGCTACCAAGTTGTTGTTTTTTTAAAGATTTATTTATTTATACATACAAGCTGGGGTGCAGACCAGAGGTGTGGGGTGGTGAGAGGCTTCACCAGAGACAGAGTGGGGAGCAGAACAGGCAGATCAACCAAAATACACTGCTGAGGGGAGCAGTGGGTGAGGCAGGAGAGGTCTGGTGTGCCATGTGGGAATCTCCCCGGCTGGCATCCAACTTGCAACGCAGCTGCCGACAGCACCACAGCGCTGCACTTAACACATAGTGCCACTAGGGAGGCTCTATTTTTGCTACCAAGTTTTAAGAGTTCTTTATATATTATATATTTAAATTCTTTATTGGATATGTGATTTAGAAATAATGCAGTTTGTTTAAAGGTAAGAAATGGGTCTGAGAGCAAATCACGACAGAAGTATCTTGTTATTAACTGGTACTTGGTTATGGTTGCCTAGGTTCTCTGTGACAATTAGTGTAAAATTTCCAGAGCAATTCTTAAGGTCCTAGAGTAAATCACTGTATGTTAATTTAGCCATAAATTCTATCTATTGTATTCCAAATATATGTTTTATTAAAGAGACTAGAAAAATTACCATAGAACAGAGTTAGGAATACTTTCCACACATCTTGTTGCAATTTGAAAATCTTAAATACCAATTCTCAAGGCCATTTCCTCTCTCATGCAAGAGTATGTTTTCTTAATTCTGAAATACTAGCTTGGTCTTTAGAGGCACTTTATTCCTGTCTTCCATCTTTTGATGATACCATCATCAAGCCTGACCTCTAATTTTATGAGAGGACTTGATGGACAGGGAGGAATCTCTGAAGACACTTAGAAGTAGTGACAAATGTCTTTTAAAAAATAGTACTAAATTACATAAGCTTTGGAGACTGGTCAAAAAAAATTTTATGTTACCATCATATGTTAAGTATGATGAAAGTCGACTCACATTATTTACTCATTTTGTTCATTGATGTAGAAACTTGAACAATGCTTAGTCTGTAATATAGAAAGCACTGAATGAGTAAATGAATGAATGGAATATGGAATTGTATTCAGTGACTGAAAATTTACTCTAAAAATATTGGATTTGCTATTGGTGGTGGGATGTTTCCTCCAAAGTGGTTTTGAGTGGGCCAGGTCATCTCTTATGTTCTTACAGCCTATTTATCTATGACTTGGCTTATGATCTCACTTTGAAAACTGTAAAAATGTCATACTAAAAAAATATTTTGTTAAGAAATTTTCACATTAAAAGAGATGTTTGTACTTTCGATGAATCTATAAAAACTGTACAGTCAGAGGAGTGAGTGTTATGTTTTTATTAGCATGTTTCCTCTTTGGGACTAAACATGCCAATGGCAATTCAGTCTTCAAAAAGAGAGTTTAACAGAACTGAATGCTGAATAAACTCAGTGTTTCCTTTGTGTTCATATTTATATGCACATGCATATAACTTGAGGTATAATACACAAGGGATGTTTCTATAAAGGGAGATAAACATTTTTGTAGAATCTCTAAACTGTTTAAAAGTGGACAACTTTTACCAGAAGGGAAGGGGGAAGATGAGTGGGTAAATTGGCTAAAAGAAGTCAAAAGTTCTGTAGCAGATAGAACTGCCACTTTCATGGTGAACTAATATAGTATATACAGCTACTGATTTTTAATAATGCACACCTGAAACTTATTTAATGCAGTAATGTGATGCTACTTCAATACCTGAGTTTATACAGTTAATATAGAGGTTAAGAAACTGTGTAAACTGTCCGGGTTTTACTTCAAAACAAATCACTAGAAAGGGAGTATTTATTCTAGAACCAAGAATAATTTGTGGTATTCAAAATATATTCACTTAAAAATAACAGAATTTCCATATCTTATATATTTAGAAGATGATCAACAAATTCTTTTCATTTGTAAGTAATGTAACTACTGGGCTGTCGGTAAAGTCATGATACATTTTTGCTTGAGAAACAGAAAAAGTACGTCGTGACTTTTCCGACAACCCATCATTTCAGATCTCATACTTTTCAACCCTACAAACTTTCTATGGCAATGTATTTTTTCATTCAAGATAAAATTTAAACATGCTATATGAGTAACTTCATGAGTAACATATATGACTACCCTGCTGCATGGGGTGAGAGGGGGCTAGAGGTGGTATAAGAATAAGTCAGAAGGAGAAAGACAAAATGCCTCACTTATATGTGGAATATAGAGAAATACAACAAAGAGTCAGTCAAAACCAAACAAATAATAAATTCTTAACATCTTACTGTAAAGCTGAGACAACCAGAAGGGGAGAGTGGTGGGGAGAGATGGGGGCAGGAAGGAATCCAATGGAACATGGTAGAGGGTGGTTGGGGCACTGGTGGTGGGCAGGATGTGAAAGTACACCTTTGTGGAACTTTAAACCTATAATCTCCAGAGCAAATACAAAGATGTAAACCTAATTTATCTCAGTAAACATAATTTGGAGAGTGGGAGAAATGAATGGCCAACCAGATGACTGAGAAGGTACAGACAGCTTAGAGTTGATCACTAGGAAAAGCTTGCATGGTGACAATAAATTCACTGACAAATGCGAGAAAATTACCACTGACCTTTAAAAGTTGCTGAGAGAATTCCTAAATAACATGCTGCTGGCAGTCAGGCCAAAACACTCCCTTTGTATCAGGAAGAGAAAACCTTTCCTTCCCTATGGACTTGCTGTTCTTCCTTCAACCAGTGTTCTCATTTGACAAAGCTTCAAAGTCAAGCAACATGCAAAGAAAGAATATTTTCAAAGTCCAAATCCAACAACACAAAACAAGCCCAATGAGTGTGGATTTGTATCTGAGAGGCAATATATTTGCAAGTGGAACAGGCATATTCTCACAGAATTAGAAGTCTACCTTCTAGGGTAGTTGAGGACCCTTGTGAGCAAAGGAACCATTTTTACTCTCCCATCTAATATTGCTTGAGAATGCTATTGATGCTTCCCTATTAGGTGGATGATTGAGTTTTTTTTTAATCAGTATGGAATAACCTTGATAAGCTTCAGAATCGCATCCTGTCAGTTCTGATAAAATATCCTGGTTCTTTGTTTTCAACAATGAAGAATTAATTGCCAACAAATACAATTTGTTTTCCATTTCAAAATGGGGGATTAGAGACTCTTTGCACTTTTAGTAGTTTTAGATGACTCTATCGTTTATGAATCCTTTGGAAGATGAGTAAGAGATAATAGCCAGTAAAGCCTCTTCATTAATTTGTAACTCTCGATTACATCAGAAAAATTTACAGTGCTAACAACCTTTTTGTGAGAAAGCTCAAGAAACCTTTCAAACACACTTTTTCTAGAGTGCATTATTCTCTGTTTAATGTAACAAATTTCCAAATATTTTGAAAATAATTATAATAGAGGAAAACAGAGATAATGATAATAAGCTCAAGAAAGCTACATTGTAGCAGTTGATCTTCTTTCTTCTTATGAACAAGGGTTAGGTCTGTTTGTATATACAAACCAGGAGTGGTGAACATCAAGAGATGTTCATATATATATATATATATATATATATACACACACACACACACACACACACATACATACATACATATGTATATATGTATATATATTTCCTTTCCACTGAAAAAAAAATTAGTTTCTTGCTTACTTCATACAACATTTCTACTTTAAAATTAATATTCCCAGTGCTATCTAAATGAATAACTTAGTTGTTCCTTCCTAGCCTTCAATACATGTTATTCTTTTTGCCATGAGACTCCTCCACCGTTTTAGTTTACTGACTTACTCCTTTTTGCTCTTTGGTCCACAGTTCCAACATCTTTTCCTTCAGAAAACTTTATTAACTCTGGACTTATTAACATATTCTCTCTCTGCAATCCCTTAAAATGCTGAGTCTATTTCTGTTTACATATTAATTGCTGACATACATCCTGTCTCACCCACCAAACTCCAAACAACTCTGGGTAGCTAGCCATATGTTACTGTAATCTCCATCTAATGTCCTCATTGTCAGCTACAGGGACAGATTTTTTTTTTCCATATACAATAAAATGTTTACTGACCTCAATTCTACTTAAGAATGCATATATTAAAGTTTTGAAACAAAAATATCCACATTCCTTTTTCCATAGAAGAATTGGGGTGCAGGGGGTGAGTGGATTCACCAGAGACAGAATGGGGAGCAGAACAGGAAGATTTTCTGAAATACACTGCTGAGGGGAGCAGTGGGCGAGACAGAAGAGGTTTCCTGTGCTATATATGGGTTAAGTCCCAGGTGGGGATTAAACAGTGGTGATGGAGCTGATTACTTAACCCCTAGATAGTAGGGAGGGCCCAATATCCACATATTGTATACTGTTCCATGGACGGATAAGAGTTGCTAGAATTTTTGCAACCTGGAATCTAAATCCCTGATCAACTTTGCTACTGTTCTTTTACTGCCATCTTCTGGCAGGTCCTGTGTTTGCTGCTGGGGTCATCTGTCACTTTGCTGAGCATCTTCTTTTCATGGGCTGAATATGTAGGTGGCACTAAGGAATGTGATAATGTTGCTGTTAGATGATGTTACACTTTTCTTTACATGAAACTCAGGATTTCCTCTGATTAATTTCCCTTCTTAGAAAGTCTAAGTGTCAAATATTTCCCTAGGGTATTGTGCTGGAACTAAAGCTATTAAAAGGAAAAATGCTATATTATTTAATGTTGCATTTATTTCATTGATAATGATTTTGTTGGTGTTGTTGCAAGTTAGGGGTCCAGATTCTAGTCCAATTTGATCTTGAAAATGTCACTAGGTATCACATCTAAGAAATGACAAAACTGAAAATGATTGCCTACAATATTTCTTACAGGTGTTGAATTTTTAATTCTCTTTCATTTTCTGGGAGATTTCATTTTAACTCACTAGGAATAGTGCGTGGTATATAGATGTTACATTATGAATATATATTGATTGCAAAGCATGTTCATGTGACTTTTTCATAGACACTTTTAACAATAATGTGAAGTAAGCAGGAGAGATACCGACTTTTCCATTTTACAGTTGAGAAAACTTGCACAAGGATTCAAGGCTAAAAGCAAATTGAAGCTATAAGTCCTGTGTGCTTCCTTTCTGAAAACAAATTTCTATGACCCACTGTGACTATTTTTAAAATATACAAAGATTAACTTTTATGTAAAATAGTAGAACTTGTAAAAGATACAGAATTTTGAGTCCAGTCCAAAGTAAAAACCTACAAAGCAGTTTTAATTAGAAATGACTTGCTAGAGGAATACATGTACAGATTACTTCTAATCCTCTCTCTCTCTCTCTAGAGAAGAAATAGCAGTGATGTTTCTTTTTAAAAACGAGCCAGAAAATGTGACATAAAGCAGATAATTCTTAATTATGAATCCCCAATGACGAAATCAAGGGAAACTGATACTTGATGTCCAATTGTAATAATTAAAAGTGAGTTAACAAGTGGGCAATAGAATCTTGGATAGAAATCCTGTTTTTACTTTCAAAGCACAAATGTTCACTCATTTCACTTAGCCATTTAAATCAAAGCTACCTGAAATGTCTCATTCAGATTCCTTGGTAAAAATAGGCTGCATAACTTCTCTCTGCTTTCAAATCATTATGAGATTATGTTGAAAACCTTTTTCATTTGTTTCGTTTCAACCTTAGAGTTGCCTCAATGTTTAAGGTCTAATGCATGTAATTTATTTCTGGATAATTAGAGATACGGAAGGATCCTTGAGTTACTTCTATCTTATTATATCCCTCTCTTTTACTATGTTTAGTTTTACTTATAGAATGTATGCTTTTAGAAAGCACGTATGTAAATTTTCTGTAAAAAATTCTGTTTGCATTATTACTAATTGTGTATATCATAATTATAATAGTTATTTCAAAAGAGAATTTGTTAGAGATAAACACCATTGTAATTTCCTATTGTCAATAACAAATAAGCCCCAAACTTATTGACTTAAAACAACAGGAATCATTTTATTATTATTTCTCATCATTCTGGAGATTGACTGGGTTAGTTATGGCATTCTCATTCAAGATTTTTTATGAAGTGGGAATTAGGTGAGGGTTGGACTAAGATTCCACCTCAACTCTTCTTCATTTGTATGTCTGGAAATGGATACTGGCTGGCAGGTGAGACTTCAAGTTGTGGCTATCACCCAGAATACCTGTACATGGTGCTGAGATCGAAGAATACATTCCCAAAAATAGGAAATGTAAACTGTCCAAATCTTAAACCTTGGACCTAAAAACTGTCCTGTTGTCACATATCAATCCATTATATTCTGTTGTTAGCAATGAAAAAGAGGAGATAGAATCCACCTCCTAATGAAAAAAAAATGGTAATAAACTTGGTGACTGTTTATGAATCTGCCAGAAATGATACTCTGATAACAAAATATTTATATGCCACCCACATGCAAAAAACTCTGACCACTTCTGATGACCCCCTAGCCCAAAGTAAGATCCCTTTATGAAATCAGTCTCAAGCTCCAGTCCTAAAATCAATATCTATTCAGATCCAGATTCAGATGAACTCTCTGAGTGTGTTTCCTAGAATAGAAAACCTATTAATATTACAGTCCTCTCAAAGAACCAACATATAATGTCAGGAAAGGCATAAATGATTTTTCATTGAAAAGAGGGGCACAGAATAGGATTCACTTATCGGTGATTGGTCCATGGTTATTATAAAATGTATCAGGGCATAAGATGCCAATTCCTTGATTAAGGCTCACTTTTATTACTCTTTGGAAATGAATCTTCATGGCTTTGGCTCTGCCTCTTAGTGGTTGGTTCTGTTCTCTGCCTCACCCTTTCTATTCATTAGAAGTTACTAATAGGGCCTCCCTGGTGGCGCAACAGGTTAAGTCTCAGCACTATGAAGCTATCAGCAGCCACTGCAGCACCAGTTCGATCCCTGGCCAGGGAGCTTCCCACATGGCACAGCAGACCTCTCCTGACTTGCCCTCTGCTCCCCTCAGCAGTGTATCACTACACCTCTTCTGCTCCCCACTCTGTCTCTGGTAAATCCTCTCACCACCCCACACCTCTGGCCTACACCCCAGTTCTTGTATGCATAAATAAATAAATCTTTAAATAAAAAGAAGTTACTAGTGTTGGGGCCTCACTGTTGGCCTAGGGGTTAAGGTTCAGCACTACCCACTTTGATGGCCCACCCCAATGGCCTGAGTTTAATCCCCAGCCAGGGAGCTGACACACAAGGCACAGCAGCCCTCTCCTGTCTCACTCACTGCTCCCCTCAGCAGTGTATTTCAGCAGATCTGCCTATTCTGCTCCCCACTCTGTCTCTGATGAATCCTCTCACCACCCCCACACACCTCTGGCCTACACCCTAGTTCTTCTACACAAAAATAATAAAATCTTTTTTAAAAAGAAAGAAATTACTAATGTTATTCTAGTATCCTCATCCAGCTGCCTAATTGTATTAGATCAATAGCCCATAGGCCTCTCCATTTCTTACTGTTTCTGCATATTCAAACAACACATATATGTATCAGTTCACAAGTATCTGCTTAATATTCACTGAGTATCCAGCAATGATCTGTTCTGTCTTGAAACACAAGGCAACTATTACATACTTCTGCTTAAAAACTGATTAACTGGGCCCCCCTGGTGGTACAGTGGTTAAGCACTGCGCTGTGGAGCTGTCTGCAGTGGCGATGTTAGTTCAACGCCTGGCCGGGGAGATTCCTATATGGCGCGGCAGACCTCTCCTGTCTCGCCCACTGCTCCCCTCAGCAGTGTATTTCTGTTAATCTGCCTGTTTTGCTCCCCACTCTGTCTCTCGCCACCCCATGCCTCTGGCCTGCACCCCAGCTTGTACGCATAAATAAATATTAAAAAAAAAACTGATTAACTGCTTTCTAATTATTTAGAAAAAACAATCACCTCTTTATCAGTTAGTATTCCAGTTTGCAAACAACAGAAAGCACCCAAATTAGTTCAAGTGGGAAAGCAATTTATTAAATAATATGTGTCAGAATCTCAGGATCAGGGTAAATTGTTAAGTTTAGGGAATTACCAACTGAAAGAAAAAAAACAACAAACACACTAAAAGCAGACTACTGAAACTGGACACTGGACATCAAATCCTCAGCCACTCTACCCTAAGAAATTTATATTTCAGTCACCAATATCGCCAGTAAAAGAAAATAAGTTTCTTAATGTAACTGTTCCTTCCACTGTTTTGTTGAATTAATGTTGAGCACTAGTATCACTAATTGGTGTACCCAGGCTTTGGTTTCTGTTTTTCTAGCTACAGGAAAACAGAGAAATTGATGTCCTAGCTTCTTTTTAAAGAGTAGGGACAGCACACAAATAAAATTTTAGCAAATACTTGAAATATTGTAAAGTTATTACAAAACACTTCTGTGTGAGGAAATCTCTAAGGGCCTCCCTGGTGGCACAACGGGTTAAGTATCAGCACTATGAAGCTATCTGCAGCCCCTGCAGCACAAGTTCAATCCCTGGCCAGGGAGCTTTCCACATGGCACAGCAGACCTCTCCTGTCTGGCCCGCTGCTCCCCTCAGCGGAGTATTTCAGTCAATCTGCCTGTTTTGCTCCCCACTGTCTCTGGTGAATCTTCTCAACCCCCGCTCCCACACCTCTGGCCTTACACCCAGCTTGTGTATGAATAAATAAATAAATCTTTAAAAAAATGTACCTAAGATTAGATTTACTTCCCACTACAGAAAAACTAGAAAACAGAACAATATTCATGAAATAACTATTTTATTTTATTTATTTATTTATTTTTAAGATTTATTTATACAAGCGGGGGTATAGGCCAGAGGCGTGGGGCGGCGAGAGGGTTCACTAGAGACAGAGTGGGGAGCAGAACAGGCAGATCAGAAATACACTGCTAAGGGGAGCAGCGGGTGAGGCAGGAGAGGTCTGCCGCACCATGTGGGATTCTCCCCGGCTGGGCGTCGAACTCGCTGGGCGTCGAACAGCGCAGCGCTCAGCCGCTGCACCACCAGGGAGGCCCCTGAAATAACTATTTTAAACATTAAAAATTTCTAAGTAAATCAAAGGTCAGAATATAACAAGGAAATTAGAAAACAATATGAACTCTAAAAAAGAAAGAACAATAAACTAAACTTTATATTTACAGCCAACACAGTTCTTACAGGAAAATTTGTAGCTTTAAATGTTTATGTTATACTAGGAAAAAAGTACAAAATCAACATCATCTTGGTTCTGACTCTTAAAAAGCAAGCAAATTAAGTCTAAAGTAAGTAGAAAAAATGGGTAAATAGAAGAAAAATTAGTGATATATGAAATAGATATAAAGAGAGAAAAATCATTAACACCCAAAGCAGTTATTCTGATAAGATCAACAACAACAACAAAAAAACCCAAAAAAAACCTTTAATTGAACTAGAAAGAAGCCTAAGTTACAACAGGAATTGAAGAAGTCATAACCATTACAAATATTAAATCATTAAATAAAATTACGTATTATGACAAATTCACACAAATAAATCTGATAACTTACATGAATTAGAAAAGTTCTTCAATAGGCCTAAATTAAAATGTTAGTGCTAGATGAAACACTAAACAGGTCTATATCTATTAAGGAAAGTGGGTTTGTGTTTAAAATCTTCCACAAAGAATATTCTAGGCCCAATGGCATTTTTGGTCAAATCCATCAGGTATTTAAGGAGGAAAAAGTATCAATCCTTCACAATATCTTTCAGAAAAACAAGTGAGAAGGAACAGATCGAAACTAATTTGATATGTCTAGCATTAGATACCAAAACCAGATCAGATATTTCAAGAGAAAACTAAAGATTGATTATTCATCACTAGTATATACATAAACAATCTTATAAAAAGATTTGCAAATAGAATCCAACAATACAAAAAAAGGGTAATATATTGGAATCTATTAGATCTTACTAGAACTGAAATATTGGCTTAGCAATTTAAGACAAATCAAAATAATGCACCATATCCGCAGAATAAAGGAGAAAAACAGTATGAGCATGCTAATATAGGTTTAAAACATTTTAATAAGATGCAACACCATTCATGAAAATTCTTAGCAAATCAGGACGTGGTATTACTGGCAAACTAGAAAAATTCTTCATTACTGTTCACTGACTGGTTACCAAGACCATCATCTGTGCACTCTCTCTCTGCTCCAACCATTATTAACTAGGCCCTAACATGACTACCCCACAGTAATCTCCTGTCCTGGGCATACACCGGTTTCTCAGACTGGTTAAGAGAGCCTGAGAAAGAGATTTCATGCTGTTTCTTAGCACTGGTCTTCTACTATATCTCCTCGTGGGAATTTTCTCTGTCCCTCAAGTCTCTTTTCTTAGCATCCTGTGCTTGGTTCAGTCACAGCACTTAGCACACTGATTGCCAGGCAGCTCACCTGTCCAATTTATTCAATGTTCCGTAAAACTGAAATCACGTCCTGTCTTTATTCCTCAGCTTGCAGCAATGGGTCTGGTGCACAATAACTACGTTTTCAATTAATGGACTAAATTCTTTATTGCATGTGAAATAAAGGAATTGGTCTAGCTCTAGGAAATCCATTAGCATTAACATAGGTCGAATAACCACCAACCCCAGAAAATGCCTTTTTTCTTTGTATTCGTCTAGTTCTGAACAGCGGATGATTTCACGAGAATACAGAATTGAGATTACAGTTTCCTATAACCCCTGAAAATTACGTGACCTGTACCGGCTTCCGTCCCAAAGTGCGAACTCCATCTCCCAGTGTGCCTCTGGGCGTGAGCCGTGATCTATCAGGCAAGCGTCCTGGCCCCCAGTGCGTACTGGCCCAGTACTTCAAGCTGAGCCGATAGCCTGTGGGTCACCTGGGCTTCAGAGCCGCCACACTGGTCTGTCCCATGGGCCACTAGCTCAGGGACCGCTGATCTCATGGAGGCTGCCATTGATGTGAAGTTGGAGCAGGCCCTGAGCCCGGAAGTGCTGGCGACTCCTCTCCACGTGGGACTGGTAAATTCCACCTTCTAGAGACTGAGCTACACCAGAGGCTGTTTAAAGAACTGTCCAGACTGGGCCCTTTGCTGGGCTGGCATGGGGAGAATCCTTAAATCTACTCGGACCTCACCTGTCTGGATGGGAACAAGAAAACTAGGGGAACTCCCTGAACCCCCAAGACTGGCAAAGCAACAGGATCTGAATGGGCTAGGTGAGAATAATTACTCTGACTTTCTACCCCTCAACTTTGTCTGGGATTTGTTGTTAAGGGTGAGGATTCCTGGGCCCCTTTTGTACTGGCGCATATTCATCTGATAGAATATATTTAAGCCAAAATTAACCCAAGAAAAGGGAGACTCACTACTGCTTTTCCCCTGAATTTTCCGGGAAGGACTTCACAGTTATTCCATGTTAAGAATCATAAGTGACCTGATGAACTGGACACAATTCTACATGTTAAAATAGAATTATCAAATGCCTTGCAAATGATTAAGTAAATATATAGCTAACTTACTAAACAGAACTTAAAATTTATACTAAATAAAAATAAAACAAATTTTTTTATATTTTTTTATAAAATAAGAAATGAAAGCTTTCATTCCAGATATGTATATAATCTTAAGACATCTATTATTATTAGATCTAAAAAGATAGTTTATCAATTTCACAAGATTCAAGGTAATATACTACAGAATTAAAGTGTATTCCTGTATTTAAGCAATGTACAGTTGAACACTGACATTCAATACCTTTCACAGTTACATCTAAATATATAGAATATTTTTGGAAAAATACTTGAAATGGTTGAATTCTGAAATCTACAAACTATTGCTTAGAGAAATTAAACATTCACTCTAAATTTATCTTTTGCTTTTTCTTTACCCCAATCAAAATTCCAGAAGTACGTGTTTTCTACAGGTGACCCAATTGAAATTATGACACAGTATATATAGAAATTCAGAGATCATAATATGTATGAAATATTTTTGAAAATATAAAAGCAAAGTAGAAAAATTTAAACTAATTTCAGTGTGTACTGTACAACTAAAATAATAAAGAATGTGGTATTTGTGCAAAAATATGCAACTATGTAACTATCAGAATAGAGAGTTCAGGAATAATCACAGGTATCCACAGCTCCTGTGTAATTTATAGGCAGGTAAGTATTGTATGTACATATGTATGTAAGAATTGAATTATAAGATTATATGTATATTCATATATGCATAGTCATTCTCTAAGTAAATAACACAAAGTGAACCAACAGAATGTAACAAAAAATAGTGCAAATTCTGTTGAATTAGACCCAATGAGTTTCATAATATTTAGACTAGCTAATCATGTTTTAATATTGCCATTGCTGCTGCTGTTCATCCACAGGCAAGCTTCTCTTATTTTGTTTACTATTGATTCATTTCAGAGCTAATTTAAACTATCAAATATCAGACCAAGGAAGAGAGAAGAGATAATGTTTAAATGCATCTATTTTGGTATTGATTTTGAGCCAACATGTAGATTTGTTAGAACTCTCTTCTTAGGCATCTTGAAATGGGAAAAAATCCTTTCTTGTGTCAAGAATATTTTTACAGGATTACTTCATTTTCCTTCTAATGTTAACTTTAAACTACATAGGCGGGTTCTAACGTATACCAATAAGTTCAAAGGAATTAACAGTTGAGGAAAATGAATAAATTGAACTGACACATGATTTGCTTATGTTTTTATATCTAAATTTTGTAGAAGTACAAAGTAAAGATAAAACCTAAAATAAAATCTGAGAGATTTTCAGCTTCTTAGAATGTCTAGTCAATTATGTTAAATTGTAAAGCAAATAGAACACTAGGACTTGTATCTTTTAATCCTTTTTAAAAATGTATGCTACTTACTCAAATCTATTTGTTATTTATCTCTAAGTCACAATGTGTGAGAATCCAAGAGAATCCAAGGGAAGATACTAGGATAGGCCTGAGATGATAGATAGTATAATCTGCCCTCCAAAGTGTTCAAGAACATTAAGTACTAGAAGTTGTTGCTTTCACTTCTCTTGGGAAATAGAAATACTCATTTCAAAGTAAAACACACATGTGCGCACAGACACAATGAGACACCATTTCACATCTAATAGAAGCTAAAAAAAAGATTAAAGATCCGGTGTTGAAGGGATTGTGAAGCAATATAAATCTTATAATTTGCTAGTGGGAGAGTTAAATATTGTCACTGCTTCAGTTAACTTTTAATTATTTTTAGCATTTTTTTACAAAGTTAAACATAAATCAATCTCAGGGTTCATCAACTCTGTTCCCAGATATTCATCCAAGAAAAATAAAAAGTTATGTCCACCAGAGTTGTAAAATATTATGCAATAGCATGTAATGTAAAATAAAATTAGAAACAACCCAAATGCCTATCAATAGGAAAATGGATAAAACAATTGTGATATGTTCATGTAATTGAATGTTATTCAATAATGAAAGGGAATACACTATAAATACACCCAGTAGTACAGATAATCAGTAAAAAAAATAAAAACTAAAGAAACGTACATATGTGCACACACACACAAATGCACACAAACAAATGCACACACAGAGGTCAAATTTGCAGAAAGTATACAGGAATTAACAAACCAATCTATGATGACAGAGAATAGTTGGGTAGGGATGGAAATAGCGACTGGAAGGAGAGAATTGAACTTCTCGGGATGAGGAATATGTCATATATCTTATTTGGAATGGTGATGACAAACTTGTATAATCTTGTCTTAAGAACTATGAATTTAATTATATATAAATTACTGATAACTTTAAGACTATTGAGTAATACAAGCAAATTGACTGATGTTTGTCTTCTGAGATATAGAGCTGCCTCATTCCGAGAGAAATTATTATAATTTGAGTAAAAGTTTCTGACTTCGTTTAAACCCTTGACAGCATTAAAATCAGGACATTCGGTGTCATTTGCCTTAATTCAAGATTTTGGTGAAGAAGTGAAAGAGCTGAACTGGTAGCTGAGGACGAAAGAGTGACACAAGTTGCTGTCCAAGGATGGGTGAGTAGAAAGCCACTTCCTCTTATTCCAAAATTACTAGTTTGGTTCTAAGTGGTATCTGATTTTCTTGTTTCAAATTTTACTTCATTATCTAATATAAACAGTGATATTACAAAAAGAATGTGGAATAAAGACAAAAAGTGAACTTCTATCCCTCATACACAGATTAAAAGTACTTACAGCAGGCAGCTGATCTTTCTGGATCTCATTTTTGTTTTTGCTTTTTTTCTTGCAAAATAAACAGTTTGAGCTATGACAACATAGTTCTTCCAATACTAAATTGTTTTAAAATATAAAATAATAAAATGGGTACCCAAATTATAGATTATAGACTCCAGATCACAAAGACCACCATAAATTATATATCATAATGTGCCCAACTTTCTTTTTTGTTCAGAATTGTCTGAGCTATTCTAGGATATTTGAATATCCAAATAAAAATTGTATTACGTTTGTCAATTTCTGTAAAATCCTGTCAGTATTTGATTGCAGTTGTGTAAAATCCATAATTAATTTGGGGAAAATTTGTATCTTAAGAATATCAAATGTTCAAAATCATAGGCATGCTAGATATGATTTTTTTTTATTTTACAATAACTAAAACATGCTAAACTTACTAGGTCTAGAAGCTTTTTTTTTTCTTTAGGATTTTCTACATAAGATATCATGCATGCCACCTACAAACAGAAAAACTTTAATTTCTTCCTTTTTAAATATCTGTACCTTATTTTTCTTGCCTGTTGCATTGGTAGGACATACAGTATAATGTTTATTAGAACTGGTACTATATTCTTGCCTTAGAGTTGAAATGGGTGGAAAGAACATATACACAGGGGAGAGACTGTGGTGGCTTTTGGGGTGGTAAGTGATGTGTTAGGGTAATGAATGCTTGTAATATCACTGCTTTACACTGACAGAGTGGGGAAGTGTTCAAAGAAAAATGTTTATTTTTTAATTTAGTTTATATTCTTTACATTACTGTATATCCCCTGTAGGTTTCCCACTACCAGTTCACCCGTGAACCATCACCATAGTCCCTTGTGCTCTTTTCTCCCCTATTTTGGTCTCTCTCCCTCCCCCTGCCCTGTAGAATGTCTCTTATTTGTGGTTGCCTGCTAGTTTTTGCTTTCATTTATGTTTTATGTGCTGTTTTCTCCTTCTGATTTCTTGTTTGGCTCTCCTTATATTCTTGTTGGTGTAAGATGGTATCTCATTTTGGCTTTTATTTGCATTTCCCTGATTATGAGGGATGTTGAACATTTTTTCATATGTCTGTTTGCCATTTGCATTTCTTTTTTGGAGAAGTGTCTTTTAAGTTCTTCTGTGCATTTTTGAATGGATTTTTTGCTTTGTTTTTGTAGAGTCGTGTGAGCTCTTTGTAGATTTTTGTGACCTACCCTTGTGATCAGACCCTTGTCTGTTGTATGGAGTACAAATATTTTCTCCCAGTCAGTGGACTATTTGTTTTGGTAAGTGACTCTTTTGCTACAAAAGCTTTTTAGTTTGATGTAATCCCCACTGTTTATCTTTACCTTCACTATCTTTGCTTTGGGGGGTGTGTCTTTTAAAAATGTTACTAAGATGTGTTTCATGTAGTGTTTTGCCTATATGTTTTCTTCTATAATTTTGTGGTTTTGGATCTTTTTTTTAAAGATTTATTTATTTATGCACACAAGAACTGGGGTGCAGACCAGAGGTGGGGTAGTAAGAGGATTCACCAGAGACAGTGGGGAGCAGAACAGGCAGATTGACTGAAATGCACTGTTAAGGGGAGCAGTGGGCAAGTCAGGAGAGGTTTCTGCTGTGCCATGTGGAAAGCTCCCTGGCACAGGATGGAACTTGTGCTGCAGTGGCTGCAGATTGCTTCAGAGGCTGGGAATTAACCCGTTGCGCCACCAGGGAGGCCCTGGTTTCAGGTCTTATGTCCAAGTCTCTTTTCCATTTTGAATTGGTTTCCCGTGCATGGCATGAGGTAGTAGTCTAGTTTCATGTTTATGCATGTAGTCATCCAGTTTTCCCAGCACTATTTGTTGAACAAACTGTCCTTGTTCCATTACATATTCTTTGTACTGTCCATATATATGTGGGTTGATTTCTGGGTTTTCTATTCCAGTCCATTGGTCTGTGTGTCTATTTTTGTTCTAGTACCATGCAGTTTTAATTATTATGGCTTTGTAGTATAGTTTGAAGTCTGGGAGGGTGATACCTCCATTCTCCTTTTTGGTGAGGAGGTCTTTGGCTGTTCGAGGTTTTTTTATGGTTCCATATGAACTTCATCAGAATTTGTTCTATCTCTTTGAAGAATGTCATTGAGATTTTTATTGGAATAGCATTGAATCTGTAAGGAAAGAACACAGAAGTCAACTTATTTTGAGACCCTTTGAGCACAAAAATAAATAAGAATGTATAAAATAATATAAATAAGCAAATGAAATGGGAACCAATAACTTCAGAATAATAAAAGTAAGTGTAGGAATAAATTGAATGCTTGGAGAAGAACAGACTATTTATATAAATTTCAAAAGACCTTCCTACATAATACCTATTAACTATAAAGGACAAAAATATTATTTCTGAGAAGAATACCTGGTAATTATCACCTTTATTGAGAGATCAAATGTCATGGGATAGATTGAAATCTTGTGCCCATGGTAGGCAGAAAAAAAAAAAAATCACTTCTACAATAACCAGCCAAATAATCTGAATCTACTCATAAAGAGGCATCAGTAAACTCAAATGAAGAATATTGTACAAAACAATTGACCTCTTTCAAAAGAATCAAAATTATGAAATTTGAGAAAAGACAAATGTAGTCCATTGTGAGAATGACTAAAGAGATATGACAATTAAGTGCAATACATTATTCTGTAATGTGTTTTCTGTGTTCTAAAGGACATTTGGGGAACAGTATCCACATTTCATGAGGTCTGAGTATTAGATTGGTAAAGGCAGTTAATTTCCTAATTCTAATTCTAAGAAGCAGTTTAATGACGAAAGTTGAGGTGTTTAGGGATGATGGAGTGTCATGTTCTTGATTTGCTGATAAACAGTTCCTGGGAAAATAGGAGCTATTTTTTGCCATTCTACTAAGTTTTTAATACATTTCAGTGTGTTTTCACGTATTTTAAAAAATCATGAGCACTCATTTTTTAAAAAAAAATCTGTTATCTCTGATCAGTTAGATAAATGGCTTTCAAGTTGTTACTTTGTAGCTATTGAATCTTTTGATATTGGTGTTGAATGAACTATTGTAAAGAATTCCTGGATGGATGCTAATAAAAGTAGAGCTGCTCAGCTCCTTCCTCCACCTGTGTGGGGTACTCAAACAGACCAAATCCTTATGAAACTAAAGCAGAGGCAAACTATAGAGTGGGTCTGATAGTAATTTTTTTCACATAATTACTATGGAGAAAAATAAATTTAGGAAGGTGATGGGGGTTATAGTGGGGGTTATAATGCTGATAATGTAGAGATTGTAATTCTTTTACAGTTATGTGATTTTCTTTTCTCTTTTTTAAATTTTTTTAAAAAGATTTATTTATTTATTTATGCATACAAGCTGGGGTATAGACCAGATGTGTGGGGCAGCAAGAGGTTTCACCAGAGAGAGTGGGGAACAGAACAGGCAGATCTAGGGAAATACACTGCTGAGGGGAGCAGCGGGCAAAGAAGGAGAGGTCTGCTATGCCATGTGGGAATCTCCCCTGCCGGGTGTTGAACTCACATCGCCACTGCTGACAGCTCCACAGCGCAGCGCTTAACCACTGCGCCACCAGGGAGGCCCTTCTTTTTTTAATTTTTAAAGATTTATTTATTTATGCAAACAAGAGCTGGAGTGTAGGCCAGAGGTGTGTGTGTGGAGCAGGGGAGGTGAGAGACTCACCAGAGACAGAGTAGGGAGCAGAACAGGCAGATCCACTGAATTGTACTGCTGAGGGGCAGTTGGTGAGATAGGAGAGGTCTGCTGTGCCATGTGGGTTAACTTCCTGGCTGGGGATCAAATTCAGGCCACAGTGGCTGCAGATAGCTTCATAGTGCTGAGACTTAACCCCTTGCTCAACCAGGGAGGGCCCCTACAGTTAAATGGTTTTCTCATTGAAGAAAAAACCAAGAACATAAGGTGAGAGAGGATGGGTGAACAATTTTCGAAGCTTAGAATGAAAGGAGAATCTTGAAATGCTCACTAGCGGAAGAAAGACAGGGGATGTAGAGTATAACACCAGACAACATTAAGGTTCAACTTTAGGACAGAAGTCATACATTTACAGTGAGATCATTTTTTTGTTTTATATATACGTATATGTTTATATTTGTGTGTGTGTGTACATGTATGTACATGTGTCTGCAAAGATGCAGCCTAGAGTTTGCTTTAATTTGGATTGTGGCTTTCCCAGAGGTTTATGAAAAAAAATCAAAGAAGTAAAAGACAGTTAAAAATATTTGTAAGGAAGTTACAATATTGGGTTGTCAGAAAAGTCATGACATATTTTTTTCTTTGAAAAACATAGGGGAAAAAAAACATTTCCAACAACCCAATAATTGATTGTGGGACCAGAAGGTGCTATAGGTTATAAACTAAATGCACATAGATAAAAAGGAATGTGCTCTTTTTGTGTATCTGACTCATTAATGTTCCTGAAACGCTCCCATTCCTAAGTGGAGGAAAGTATACTCCTTGTTTTATAAAAGATGGTACCTTATCCTCCTCATAGTTTCTGTATATCAATCACTGTTACAGCATTATTTCATAATTATTGCTCTCTTTGCAATAACAGTAGGGTTTCTAAAAGATGAAAGTTTCTTTACATTTTTAAGTGCTCAGCAGAGAGCCTGATACATAGGAACATGTTAGTCTTACAGGAAATCATTTTATTTTTTGAAATAAAATCTCCATCTTGTGGTAAAACAAAGTAATATCATTGTAATTAAAAGTGTCATTGTATTTTAGCAATTATTTGCATAAATATATTTCTTGCTGGTCTTTGAACTCTAAACTAGATAAACAAAAAACATGGTCTGGCCTGAAGCTGCACAATTTTCACATCTCTATATATAATTTTAATGTTTGATTCTATTTAACTGCATTTTTTTCTGTTGGAGTTTCAAGGGAAGGCATTCATATTTGCATAATATAGAAAAATATTTATTTGAAGGACCTAGAGAAGTTTCCCAGAACCCAAACAAGAAAATAACGTTAGATTTAACTTCTTGACAACTAAAATTATTTTTTGCCCTTTTTGAGCTTTCATCTGATCCTTTAAGTTGAAAATGCTTCACTGTGACTGGTCCTGACCCTTTTCTTCCTAAAGTCATTTGTTTTAAATCTACCAGCTGCGTCCCAATACTAAAAGGCAGAAAAGTTATCTAATTGACCCATATAATCTTTTCTCAACATGTGTTTCTATGGAATGGCACTTTCTTTGATATTTTTTTTTCCCTCCCAGTTCATTCAATTGTAACAGGATAGGTCAGGAGTTCTTTGCTTAGACATATCTACCTATAGCCACTAAAACATCAGGAACACTAAGAACATATAAAATTAGGGCTGGACTATAGGAACTGCACCTTACACAATTATGGAAGAAGTAAGTTCCAGAAGGAAAGGTTGAAGGATAAGAGAAAAGCTAACATTGAAACTCCAGGATAAATGCAGCTTTTAATCTCAAAGCAAATCATGGAAATACAAATTTGTTCCCAGTGATCTGGTGAAGAGCATTTATAAACTATGTTTTATGCTATCGAATTCTCTGTCAGCCACGTCTTCTTTACCTTTGGCATTAGTGTTATGCTCCTGATAATTTATTTACTAACTTATTTGATTTGGTCTGACATTGCTCATAGTGAGGATGGTGACTTGATAAACTTGAAATCTAGAAACCACTGATGAGTTCTGTGAGATAAACCACTTGTCCAGTTACACATCGGTATGGGACATTGCATTTAAGTCTAATATCTGCCATGACTTCTGTTTATGTAACTTTCATCTCTGAAATTTCTTAGTGACTCTTATGACTCTGAGGCTTTTGTTTTTTTTGTTTGTCAGTTATCAAGGGAGATTGATCTCCGGTATTAGGAATTTTAGTATGTCTATAGATAGATTTTTTAAAAGGCTTTTGGAGATTACTATAGTCAGTCATTGATTAAAGGCCTGGGATTATACCAATAGTAAACTACACTAATATTTCTAATATTTCAATAGTAAACCACACTAATATTTCATAATAATAGCTATAGTGCTTTTGGCATTTTGACTAGAATGTTGTTCATCGATACCAGGATCATAACTAGTTAGTAAACATCAGGACACATTGCACATGTTAAGCTTGGTTCAGTCTGACATCAAAAATAAAGCAGTTAGTTTCTTCAAGTGATCATTTATTACTTCATGGTACATGCATTTGAATAATTTGCACAACTTTGAAAAAGGGTCATGTAGATTCCTGATTTTATTCGCTAATAAATGAAGTCACCGAATACCAACATTAAATTTATAACAGAGTATGACTACTCATAATCTTGGTAGATAGCTCTAGGAACTTGGAATTTTCTTGGGAAAAATTATTTTTTGCTTTTTTGAAAAATAGAAAGCAAAATCCAGTAAACATTCAGGCCTCCTGCCAAAGGAAAATTATCTATGCCTACAATGGACAAATTCCCAGCACATGAAGATTTATTTTTCTCCATTTCCATGGCATAGTCACGTCTTACTCCAAGAGCCTCTGGCAGTTGCTAGAAGATTGTTAGACCACTGGGCATTTTATTAAAACAAACTTCTCTTTTAAAAACTATTGTTTGTCAAAGTTTTGGCAGTGATTCCTATTGTGTATGCACAGTGAAATTTCTTATATGACATCCAAAACTTGAGAATAATTATTCAGAATATAGGTGCAAAGAAATGAACACCTGTTAACTCACTGCTAATGCATGGTATGGAGTGTGCTTAATGATTCACATCCTTACTATTTGGGGCAATTCATTGAGTTATATTATTATCTTGACTCTGTAAATGAGGGAATTAAATCACAGACTTTGTGAAGTTTGTCCAAGTTATAAAACTGTTAAATGAGGCAAAGATTAGAATTTGTTGTATTATAAAACATTAATGTGTTTACTATAAGAATACAGTTCAGAAATTATCCTTTATGGAATTCCTCAGATAGAAAAGGGAGTTTGCATTTGTTTACTCAAAGGTAGATGAAATGACATAGCACTATATTCAGGGTTATATCTCCATTGAAGAATATTTACCTTATGGCCTTTTCAAAATCTATTGGATTTACTGTACCTTCAAGAATATAGCCTGATTTCTACTGTTTTCAGTCAATGGCACACTAACCTAAACCACTACCTCCAGTCTATAGTGTTGCAGATAATATGGAGATATTGTAGAAATTTCCCAAAATCTGTAAGAGCGAGGTTTTTTAAATGGAGATCAAATCATATTATACCATGACTAGCATCCTCCGAAAAGGTTCTGCCTAACTTTGTGTTGACTCTGGCTCTTTACTACCCTTCCTGTCCTTTAATGTGTGATGGTCTCAATGATTCTGCTGTAATTCAAATCCAGCGAAGTTCACTCTTGCATCAGACTGTTACGTTTTTTCTATTTGGAAATCTTGCCTTGATTTTCATCCCCCTTTCATTTAAGTCTTCTCAGCTTTTGTTACTATTTGGAGTTGTATTGCATACTTATTTAATATTTGGCTCCTCAGCAGGATATAAGCGCTATAAATATATGTGTGTTTTGTTTACTGCTTTATCTTCAGTGCCTACAATAGTGTCAGGCACATCACAAACTCTTAATATTTATTCTTGTGTGAATAAATGAGTGGATAAATGAAAGAAGAAAGGAATCCTGTCATTTCATCATTTAACTTTTTAAGTATTCTGAACTTTGCAGAGGACAGTGTAAGAATCATTTTATTAATTTTCCACTATTTAATGGCCACATGCTTTATTGCCAGAGGTTTTGGCAAATCCAGAACTGACTTTTACTTAATTAGTTAATTTATGAAAGTAGAAGAGAATCCATTGTCCTATTGCCTATGAGGAAAGCATGGTGAGACTGGGATGTTGCTGTCAGTGCCAGGCAAGAGAACCTGAGAGAACCAGAGAAAAATACAGCAAAAGCCAGAAGACACTGAATCTCAGTACAGTACGTGAACCCGCTCTACCTCTGTCATTTTAATTGCGTTTGTAACTTTTTAATACTAAAACTATTTTTTTGTTACTTGAAATCAAAAGCAGATTAGCTAATATATATTCACATCATTTATCTTGTTATTTAGTATATAGAGGTCTTTATCATAACTGCATTTAGTGTCACCTGTACACATTGTTTTTTTTTTTTTAAGATTTATTTCTGCACACAAGAACTGGGGTGTAGGCAAGAAGTGTGTGTGTGGGGCATGAGGATTCAGCAGAGATGGAGTGGGGAGAGGAACAGGCAGATTGACTGAAATACACTGCTAAGGGGAGAAGCGGGTGAAGCAGGAGAGGTCTGCTGTGCCGTGTGGGTTAGTGCTACAGTGGCTGCCAATAACTTCATAATGCTGAGACTCAACCCCTTGCACCACCAGGGAGGCCTCTGTACACATTAGATTTTTAAGAAAATGAATAAAGAACAGTTACCCTGTATTTTCATAAAGGTTATAATTTTAAAAAATATTTAGGAATACATTGAGAGACTATATCATTGGTTGAATTTCTACTGAAGTGGTTCCCACACTTTATTTTTTCTGTCCTTTTGCATGTATTTTTATTCTTTTACAAGGAATCCCAGTTCTAAAAGATTTTGCTATCTTTGAAGTGTGATTTTCATCACAAGTGGCTCGGTCTCTTGGTTTTGTGAGAAATAAGATTGGTATTTCCAAAATAAACGTAAGTCCATTTGACTTTTTAATAGCCAAATGGCATAAGCTACAATAGCAGGCAACACTTGGACACTGTATAAAAGTAAAAAGAAGATGAAATAAATTCATAAATATGTAAAATTAGCTTCTGTTTTCTTAAGGAACCATATGCCAAGAAATGGTATCATAAAAAGAGATAGTCATGGAAAGTAAATGCCAAATTAGTGTCCTCCTTGGCTTGAATTCTTTCTGAAATTCAAACAAGTTATATAGTCTGTAATTTTAAGAAAAAGGGGAATAGGAGAATCATTCTCATAGGAAAGTAATATAAATTAGAGCAACATGAAACATGAAACAAAAATTGAAATAACATGGGGCAATTAATGAGAAAAAGTTTCATTTGGGATTAGGCAGTACACAAATTGTTAATGACTTTACATTTGTACACAAATACTAGATAAGTACATAGTAAAAATTCAGACATATTCATTCTGCTGAATTATTCCATAATACTCAAAGGTCATGGACTGGTCTAGGGGAAAATTATCATTTGATCCTAGAACTATCCTTCTGTGAAAGTTAGAGGATACGTTGATAATTTACATTAATGTTAACCAGTCTGAAGTTTTGAAATGAATTACAATGAAATGACATGTTGTATATCACTTATTGTGATACTAGTGCCACTTGATTTAATGAAGCAGCTTTTCTCACAGTTCAGTGAGTTTCCCAAAATGCTAGTAAATAATTAAAAAAAGTGCATCTGTTTTCAAATCCATATATTAGAGGAGAATTGAATTAATGTTAAACTGACTCCTCAAAGTATTAATTTTCTCTTTTATTTTTAAAGATTTATTTATTTTTATGCATGTAAGAGCTGGGGTGTAGGCCAGAGGTATGGGGGGGTGAGAGTATTCACTGGAGACAAAGTGGGGGGCAGAACAGGCAGACTGACTGAAATACACTGCTGAGGGGGGCAGCAGGTGAGACAGAAGAGGTGTGTTGCACCATGTGGGACGTTCCCTAGCCAGGGATCGAACTCGTGCTGCAGTGGCTGCCAATAGCTTCATAGTGCTGCGACTTAAACCATTGTGTTGCGCCACCAGGGAGGCCCCAATTTTCTATTGGTATGTGTAAAGTAGCAAGCATAGAATGAGCATGAGTGCTGTTACATGTGTAAACTCCAGGTCACCAGGACCCAGTTTCATGTCCTGACTCTTTCATAAATGGCTGAGTGAACTGGAATATTACTTCACATTTCTGAGTCTTTAATTTGCTCTGTAAATATTAAAAATACCCCTTTTATAATAGGTATGAGATTATAAAAGATAACTTATTTGAAGGACTTATCACAAAACATGTTACAATTAAACACTGAAATGTTAACACTTGTCTCCATTCTCCAGTGATTAATAATGAGATTATATATTCGATGTCTCCAGTCATTAGCAGACAGGCTTTGAGAACCCTGCTTGGAAAACCTATCCAATTAGTGCAATAAACCATCTACTTTGGAGAATTCACTGGTCAACAAATTTTTACAAAAGTCATGTTACTGAAATAAAATTGGTCATTTCCTATCAATTTGTATATGCTCAACACAAATATGATAGTAAAATTATAATTTGGGCTCTAATTTTTTTTTGTAATCTGCAATAAATTGATGTTTACATCATAAAATGCATGCCAATAGTAATAGGCCTATGGTTAATCCCTGTAATAAATCGAGTCATAGACTACTTCTTAGATTTCTTCGCTTGTCTCTTGTACAGCTGTTCAGGAATGGAATAGATGGAAGATGATTTCCATTGCACAGAAGCACAGCCTTAAGACTCAATTTCGAAGAGTCTAGAAATAGTCTCCATTCTTGTGGGTCATGAGTTATTTCTAAGGCATCATGAGGCCCTCAATATCGGAACAGAATACCAGAGTACTTTCCTTTCTGAAGAAAGGCTCCAGCTGCTGGTGATGCTTTCGATATAAAGTAATTGTGACATCTTCTAGAAGATTCCATTGTTGGAGTCTTGATCCTAGCAGTTCTGCCTTGTTCTTGGATAAGTCCAAATCATGAACCAGGTCATTTAGTTCTTCCTGTGTTAGTCTGCGTAGGGTTGATGACTCACCGTAGTAGCTTAAACTGTCTTGCACAAAGTCTGAGATATTTTCAGTGCTCAACCTTTCCGACAGGGCTTTATCTAGTGCACTGCTGACATCAGCTTACTTCAGCGGCCACCTGGCAGTAGTATTGCATTGCATCAGAAAGGGATGCAATCAACTCTGGATGATGTGTGCATGATGGTATTATGCAATGCGATGCAATATTAGATCATTCTAGGCTGATTTAGGACGTTGTTGCTGTCCTACTGGATAAATTTACATGGTGAAACATATAAAATGAATTATATGAAATATCTTCAAAACGAGAGCTAATAAAAAATTTTCAGTGTTATAGTCATGTTCAGCACACCAAGAAACTACAGAGAGGACCTTTTCAAGTCAGTAATGATCTCACTGTTGACCAGTGTTATCAGACTCCACTTAACAATGTAAATATCCACATACATAATCCTACAGTGTTAGTTTTGGGGAATTTGGTTGACTTCAAATAAAAATAGATCTAAAATTATGAAAGCATGTATATACTTTTGAGCTATATTTTCTGTTTTGATATCTGCATAATTAATTAGAAAATGAAACCATGTAAAACTCAAAAAGGCTGTTTTCCCACCATTTCGCTCAAGGTGATTTGGGTCATAAACTGATTATTAAATAAAAAGCAAAGATGAAAAATTCCATCTGGGAACATACAGTATTTGTTTTTCTTTATTTAGAGATTTCTTCTTGTGAAGCCTTTAATATACTATAAGTTACTTTAATGAAATCTTCATGAAGAGTAGATGTTAGATGCTTCATTTAAGTTGCCATGACTTCAAAAGAAGCAAGTTGTTGCTCAAGATTAATGTGTTATTCTGTAGGACACACACATGAAAAAGAAACATTAGGATTTTGAAGCTGTTTGATACAGGGTAAACCCAATTAACACAGTCTACTGCTTTACTTTTCTTGTATTTAATAGATACCCCATCTGATTAATTCTGCTACCTAAAAACTACCAAATAACACTATTTTTCAGGTGGTCACCTGGATATGTCTTGTTGAATTGTGAACAGGCTATGCTCTCATGGTGAATTATGTGCTCTATTTCAGGCTAGTGGAAAGCCCGGGGGAACATTGGGAAAGGGCTGATGCACCTCCTCCCCCAGTGCACTGGCACAATCCCTGACTTGCTCTATCTTATTCTTTCCTTTCCTGCCAGTGGTCTTTGGCTCTCCTTTCTGCTGAGGCATTGGTCCTCAATCCTTACCTCCATTCTGGATGGTCTCCTTCCTCCCAGTTCTTATCCTTCTGAGGAAAGCAGTGACTCAGAAATCCTGTCTGGCTGCCATCGTGCCCTTCTAAGACTATGGACTTTTTTTTTAAGGCTTATTGGTTGATTGATTTATTTATGCATACAAGCTGGGGTGTAGGCCAGAGGTGTGGGGTGGTGAGAGGATTCACCAGAGTCAGGTTGATCTTCTGAAATAGACTGCTGAGGGGCACAACGAGCGGGGCAGGAGCGGTCTGCTGCGCCATGTGGGAAGTTCCCTGGCCGGGTATTGAACTCATGCTGCAGTGGTTCTGGATAACTTCATAGTGCTGTGCTTAACCCGTTGTGCCGCCAGGGAGGCCTGACTATGGACATTTAAATGTTGTCTTCCATGAACTATTTTTTTTTTAAGTTTTAAAAGTCATCTAAAATTTAAAAATCTGTCTATTCCCAAAGAGAGGTTATTTAACATGAAACTTGAATGACAGATTAATGAAATTAAGAATCAAGGCAGCTATACCCAGTAGGACATGAAAGCAATAATCCTGGCAATGTGTTTCTGAATAAAAACAGTGACAGTAGAGGGAGGCTGAGTTTACAAATTCACTTTTTGATTATACAGAAGAATCCTGCATGTCATTCTTTCCTTTACAGCAAGTTGGAAGTGCTCCTCCAAGTAACAAGATATTTTTGTGTTAAGATTTACAATTTAATTTTTGTTGTGTCTAAATAAAGGCAACTGTTTAAAATAACCATATGTAATATATAATAATACTAAATGAATTCTTGGTTTTTTGTAAGTGCCAGTATGTGTTTAATGGAAAGTTAATATGTACAGTGCTTATAGCCAAGGAATCAAGCCACTTTCTTAGGGCATAATGTGAGTGTTGACATTAATAGTGTTTTGAGAGGAAAGAAAGCAGAAAGGTTTACAAAAGCATGCTCTAGGCATAAAGTATATTCAGGACATGCAAATATGTATGAGGACTTGAGCAACAGAATTTATATCTTCCTTGGTTTCACTGAGTTCTTGAAATCTTTACAGACTGTTCATCATACCAGATCATAGTTTTTCAAATGTTGGAGCCTGGTTATGACTCTGCCTCTTGCCCTGCAGTCTTCTCTTTATTCTTCCTTTTGAGAGCTGATACAAATATGAGAGACAGCCACTAACTTACTTCATGACTGGGTACCAAATGAAGGGCAGATTTCAAAATTTTCTACCTAGATCAGTAAAAGCAAATAGAATACACCAAAATCATTTAAATATTAAGGAAGAAGACAGCAGTATTAAGTATTGAGTCCAAGAGTACAGAAGTAAAGGCAGGAGATGATGGATCAAGAATCAAGGATATCTCCAGGTGAAAGTATAAGGAAACAAGTCAGGATAGTCACTGGTTTCAAGATACAGGTTATAAATAAAGCAAGGGTAGCTCCCAAATATTTTTACTTTGTGGTAGCTGCACTGGTAATTATCATTCTTAATTTATAGAAAAAGGAAAGGATACTCGAAGAGTTTAAGAATCATACCTAATTTTGTGTATATATGCCCATAATTCACGGGACTGTTATTCAACTCAGGTCTTCCTGACTCTGAAGTCCATGTTTATGCCTATATCATATTGACCTTGAGATCTTAAGACATTTTTAAGGGTTGAATATATTCATCTTTGCTTCTTTGGAGGAACCTTTGGCATAGTTTACTGGTAGAAGGCATGTAATAATCCTTTTCTCCTAGCTAAACATTTTCATTTCTACGTATTTTGCATTTTAGCTCTTAGACTACCTTCTTTTCCTGTTTACGTTTCAATATGAAAATAATTGGTTGTTTTTTGAGCAGTGATTTTTATGTCTTTTGTATCATCTTGTTACATGTAGTTTTACTCAAATTTAGCAATGCCTTGCATTATATAGCTGCTGTTTACTTATTACATATTATATGTGACTGAACAACTTCATGTTCACTTATTTATTTTATTGGGATAGCATTGGTTTACAACATTGTATATGATTTAGAGATTTGGAATCATACCCTTCAGGTGTATGTTACCATACCACACCAACCAACAAGGCACCCATACTCTTCCACCATAGTCCATTGTGCCCCTTCCCCACTTTGCTCTCCTCCCTCTCTGTTAATTTGTTAATCCATTTTCTTTGCAAAACAGTCAAAAGACAGTGTTAAATGTGCAATAAATTTTATTAGAGAAACAGCTATTGATGATAGTGAAGGAGTCAGGGAAGGTGAGAAAGTAAGTAGATTGATGGAAGTCCATCTCATGTGTAAGAGAAAGGGAGGGAAGGCTGGATAGAATTGGCCTCCACTGCAGTACAATTTAAGAAAGCCTGGGCAAGGTCAGAATTATCTAGGAATCACAGCCAGTAATAGGTTTGCCTTAGAAACTGTGCAACACTGTCATTATCTAGGAGCAGCCAATGGGAAGTGGAACCTTGGATAAAGTCCCTACAATGGATTTCAGATTGCTCCAGCTAGAGTTTTTAGTGAGTCTCTATAGTTTTGGAGATTTACAAGGTACACTCTCATGACTGTCATGGTGGCCTAAGTTCCCCAAGATAATGGTAGATGATTACATTTGAAGGACAGCAAGAGAGGCTATTCCAAAATATGACTGTGAGAGTACAGGAATTGCCACTCCAAAATATTCTGCTTTGATATGTTGATCATTTTTAAGCTGTAAGCACTTGAAAAACAGCAAATACAGGAAGAGGATTTCTCTGAACTTCTGTTATCTCCCTAAAAGAGATGTCCCCAAAAGGAACTTCATTGTCTAAGTGAATGACCTCCCTGAAAGTTTCATCAGCTAGGGGAGATTGACCTTTATTACAAGTGAGAACACTAGACATTGATAGACACTATAAATCTCTTACTCTCCTCTAAGAGGCGTACATCCTCTCTCCCATGGTATTTAGGTCTGAATTTTAAGTTGCCTTGAGAAGTCATTTATTTTTCTCAGTATCTCCAATGCACACTTGTGATATATATGCCTATAAGCTGTTTGCTTTTCTTTTGTGATCTCTGCTAAGAGCTCAGAAAGGTAGAGGGAATATATTTTTTCATCCTGTGCATTCAATATATAATGACCATGGTAGAAAGAAATTATTCATCTCATTTAATAGAAAAGATAATAAGGTTCTATATCACTACACAGGATCATAGACCTAATAAATGGCAAAAAACAAATTTCAGTCTAAGTCTGTATGGCTCTAAATCCTGTAATCTTTCCAAGTGCAGATATTTTACTTTGTCAAAGATTTCCCAAATTCCATATATCCATAACCACTAATTATATACATATATAGGTGTGTATACTCAATCCTATTCAGAGGTTTATCATCAAATTGGAATACATGGTCAATATTATAAGCAAAGTTACTGAAATATGAAGTTGCCAGTTTTGTATTATATGACTAGCAAATATAATAAATACTATGAGCTAAAGCCACTAGTGCAGCCTCTGTGGTAGATAAGGTGAATGTAAAACTAACAGAAATTGGGAGATGTTTTTGGATAGGTGTCTTAGTAAGTTCTGGTGCCTTTAATACCATTCACCAATGGCTTATGAAGATAAGAAATTTTTTTCTCAAAGTTCTGGAGCCTGAAAGTTCAAGGTCAGGGAGCCAATATGGTCAGATGAAGACCCTCTTTCTGTACCAGACTTCTCATTGTATCCTCACATAGTGGGAGGGAGCCTCTCTTAAAACGTACTAAATTCATTCATGAGATTTTTCTCTGGATTCATCACCTTCTAAAGGCCAACCATCTAATACTTTTAGGATTAGAATTTCAATATTTGAATTTGGGAGGGATCCCAATCAGACTGTAGCAACAGGGAATAAACGCTGAACTTCAGACCTGATATTGAGTACATCTAACACTTAACCTCATAATTATTTCATTACTTCGCATAAATAATAGTTCCTGCATTTGCAATATGGGGGAAATAACACCTACTTCACTTTCTTATTGGCAAGATTGGATAGGAAAGTGCAATAAGAAAGCAAGCAGCAAATTCAGTCTCAATACAAAAGACATTAACATAGACAAGACAATTTGTAATGTGTTTGCCAAATTTCAGTCACATTTAAAATAGATAGCTCTATATATACAGGGGACCATGGAGATGGATCATGGGTGAATTGGTGGTGGGCTGCCCAAGGGGAATACAAAATGTAAAAGACATAAATAACAAAAAAAAAAGAAGTCTAAAAAAAAAAAGACTGATGTGAAATAAAGGGATATGAGAACTCAAAAAAAAATAAATAAAGATATTTTACCATGAAAAAAAAATAGATAGCTCTATGACCCAACTGTCAAAAGCTTTCAAAAAGAAAATACCAATAATTTCTTCTTGAATTTTAGAATTCTTTGAATTTTATAATTCACTATTCTTCAAAGTGTTTGTATAATTCACTATGTTCAAGAGATTAAAAAAAACTCAAGAGATTTCTAAAAATTGGAAAGAAAAAAATTCTAACTCTATCCAAAATAATCTTAAAAATAAAACAAGGTAAGACAAAATGACATTTCCAGAATAGAAAACACTCAGAAGATTCACACAAATAAAATATAGTTCAAAATATCAAATCCAGTAATTCTAATTGGACTATATTCATAGGAAATAGAGGTTGAGTTTCCAATAAGGGGAGCATAAGTCTCTACTGGATTCTTTGGTTGTAAATGATTTAAAAATGCAAGTTCTTTGCTGTTTGTGGTTTGCCAACACCTTACTATTTATTAACTAATTAATTTCTCACACCAACCCTAGGAGATATTTGTTCCCATTTTATCTATATGGAGAATTAAACACAGAATGTTAAGTAACTTGCCAAAAATATACACAGGACATAGCTATAGATACTCTGACCCAAGGTCCCCTTGTTCTTTTATTTTCTTTGATAATTTATTTGTATATTTTACCTTGTTGTTCTTTTCTTTCTTTCTTTTTTTTACAATGTTTGCTTTCTTTTCTCAGGTCTAATCCCCATAAAAATCCTACCACCAGTTCACTGGTGCACCATCACCATAATCCCTTTTGCTTCCCCCACCCTGCCCTCATTTTGATCCCTTTCCCTCCCCATCCCCTGCAGAATGTTTCTAATTTATAGTTGTTTATTTTTTTGTTGTGTTTTTATTGTTACTGTTTTTATTCCCTTCTCCCTTATTTGGTTCCCCTGTATTCCTCCTATAAGTGAAACCATCTGATATTTTTCTTTTTCCTTCTGACTTATTTCACTGAGCATAATCCCTTCTGGCTCCATCTATGTTGCTGAGAATGGCATTGGTTTATTTTTTTTGATTGCTGAATAATATTCCATTGTGTACATATACCACGCCATCTTGATCCAGTCATCTATTTTTGGGCATTTGGGTTGTTTCTAAGTCTTGCAAGGTGTCCTTGTTCTTAATTATAGAGTTGATTATAGACTATTCGTTTTAGTATCTTCTAGATCACATTTCTGGGACATATTAGAACCTTTCTTTACCTATTTCCCTCAATTAGGCACAACACATACCCTGCTCACGGTCTCTGCCCTTTACCTGGAAGCTTCTTGCTCCACATATCTACATAGCACACCCCTTTCTTTCCTTGTGGTTTCCATGCAAACAGCCCTCTCCAAGAGCCCTTCCCGACTACCCTTTCCCTTGCTGTCTTCCTAATTGATGTGTATGAGTGTGTGTGTTGCAGTAGTGATTGCTGTTTTTCATATCACACTGTAGCTTTTCTGGTTTATTCTGTTCCCTGTTTTGATAGACTGCCTAAAAGCATTGGCTGGTAAGTTGCAGACACTTAAAAAACATGAATGAATAGGATGAATAGGTGGTCATGAGCCAGATGTTATGCTAGCAGCTTTGCTTATGTTATCTCATTTACTCTCAAAACTATCCTTCTAGGCATATGTATCATTAGTCTACATTTCACACATGGGGAAACAGATTCAAATATGTGAAATAAACTTAACAGATGCACATAAGTACTAAATATCTAAGATAGGATTGAATTCAAGCCCATATGACTTTAGAGTTCCCACTGTTTCCATTACTCTGTGTTGCTTTCGTAATTATTTTTAAAGTCAGGAAAAGGAGGATTTTTCTCTCGACTGCAAGCCACAATTTTATAGCATGACAAAATGTTTTAGTGTAAGGTATCCATTAAACTATGTATGTAGTTTTACAAGGGTATATCTTCATACCATTACAATCAAAGCCCTGATTGTTTTTCTAATATACTTTTATCTATCTTAATAACTCTACTGAGATATGCAATTTAAGTTCTTCATTAAAATATAATGTGCAATTTCTTGAAGCTCGGATGTTAGGAAGTACATTTATCCTTAACCCTCTGAGCCCCAGGGCCAAGTCAGAATCTTAAGGCTTTTTAAGAAAGAAAATTGAAATCTCCATAAGAAACCACATTTATCTCTATCCTGTTCAAAAAAAAAAAATATATGTAATGACTGTTCATCTTCTTTTTGTCCTTGCAATTTTATTGTGTGCATCCTTTATATTATTGAAGAATATAATCATGATATTATTCTGGGACTTTTTTGTAAGTGATTGCTTGATTCAACTAGGCTTGAGGAACACCCATATAATCATCTTTTTACATTAGAATGCACCTTTGCTATAAGATAATAGTCATGTGATGTGATCAGTGCAGGAGTGCTCTGATCCAAAGAATTTTTGTGGCTATTGTAGGTAAGAGATGGAAAGTGTATAAAGTGCTTTTAAATAAATAACTTTTCCATTATTTCTCATAAAATTTCTAAGTTGACTATTTCCAACTCTAAGCATTTATAAACATTTGTTGATGTGTGAGATTTATTCCCATAAATTAATTTTCAGAAACTCATTTGAGAAATTTAGAAAGCAATATCCCTGGCTTTGGGAACATGTGTTACTTACGTAAATTATAAATGTAAGAGATTAGAACTTTTATTTCGCCTTCCATCAGCAGGTGATGGCGTTGGAGAAAACATCTGGGTGTTTAATCAATTTGATAGATTATAGGGTTTTGAGTAATTTTGATTCAAGGTATGAACCTCTTTTATGTGAGCTATTGTATAAAATTATCTCTGGGAAATACTGTATATAGGTTAAAATGATTTATCAATAGAATTAGGATCAAAATTCATTTGATAAAATAGCATGCAATACATTTATAGTGGGATATCAAGTGAAATATATCTTTTTTTTTCATATAATATATATTTTCATTGTTATTTATGTCTTTTACATTTTGCATTCCCCTTGGGTAGCCCACCACCAATTCACCTGTGATCCATCTCCATGGTCCCTTGTGTTCTTTTCTATTCCATTTTGTGCCCTTTCCCTTCCCTCCCTCGGGCTCCCTCCTCCCCCCGCCCCCCCACTGATTGTCTCTCTCCCACCCAACCTCCCTATAGTCCTGTTATAAGTGAAACCATTCGATATTTTTCTCTTTCTTTCTGGCTTATTTCACTGAGTATGATCCCCTCTAATTCCATCCATGTCGCTGCAAATTGCATGTGTTTATCTTCTTTCCATGCTGAATAGTATTCCATTGTGTATATGTACCACATCTTCTTGATCCAGTCATCTATTTTTGGACATC
>PVIJ01012659.1:0-48682 GCA_004024925.1 Scalopus aquaticus
GAAGCGGAGGGAGGGAAGGAAAATGGCACAAATGGAATAGAAAAGAACACAAGGGACCATGGAGATGGATCACGGGTGAATTGGTGGTGGGCTACCCAAGGGGAATGCAAAATGTAAAAGACATAAATAACAATAAAATATATATTTATAAAAAATATTAAAAGCATATCTTCTATATGATATAGCAATTTTACTCCTTGGTATCCACTTGAATTATTCAGAACCCACTCCAATGTGTCTGAATGCAAAACCTTTAATTCTTGCAGACATATGTACGTCTGTGTTCATTGCAGAACTATATTATTATATATTTGCATTGCATTTTATATTACAGTCGCCAAGGTATGGAAACAACCTAAGTGCCCAATAATAAATGCATGGTTAAAAAAAGGGTGGCATATATAAAAAAGAGAATACTACTCAGTTATAAAATGAACTCTTGTCATTTGTAACAACATGGATGGAACTGCTAAGTGAATTAAGTCAAAAGGAGAAAGACAAATACCAGATGATTTCATTCATGTTAAATGTAAAGACACAAAGCAAAAGAAAAAATGAAGCCAAAACAAACCCTAGATGTTTAACTTTAAAATTGAGGCTTCTCTGATGGGAGTGCAAGTTTAGGCAGCAAAGGGAGTGGGGGACCCAATGGACTATGGTGGTGGATTTTTGGTGCGTGGTGTAGAATGAACATATATCTCTAAATCATACAGTATTGTAAACATGCTTACATGTTGTTACATGTAAACATACATGTAAACATCCCCCCCCCAAAAAAAAAGAATCCTTACAGGAAACCCCAGGACACAGCAGAAGACTTAAGACTAAAAAAAAGTAATAATCAAGGGCTTACAAATATTTACAAGTATAGGTGAAGTCTGACCAAACATCCTAGCACAGTTTGCATGGATGAAATTGATTGTGGCCTTGACCAATTTGGCATGGAGCTTGTACTCACTGAGCAATGATTTCCACATCTTAAACAAGCTGTGGATGCAGCAGGATTCTGTCGAGTATCTAGGAAGTAGACAGCACAGCACCAGGGGTGTAGCTCCAAAAACACAAATTTGAACATGACCTTCAGAAAAAGCATGTTTATCTTCCTGGCCTTACATAATTCTCTTTCTTTAAAGACAATACTACTCCATTTTGGTGATACCCTTTAATGAATGGAATACTAAGTATGTATGAAAGTAAGTATTTCATGAGAATGAGTAAAGCGATTACAATTTTTAAAAATGACAAATAGTACAAGCATCACAAAACCCCAGAAACTTATGCTAGATTGGATAATAGTGACTGTGAGATTTATGCTTCAATATATTTCAGGAAAATCTCCTGCATATCCTCATTATTATGAAAGAATTAAAAGTCCATAAAAATAAATGGAACCCAGATCCTTATGTCCGTCCATTAACTTTATATTATACTGGATGACCTGATGGTTCCTCCTCAAGGAATCCTCCATAAACTGGGTCTTGGCAATGAGAAAGTTGTCCCTGCAGACTTGTTTGCAGCAGCTGCCTCACTGGCTCACTGATGGCAGCAGCTGTGGCATTTCCTATGCTCAAATGGCATCATTTGAGGCCTACTCTCACAGATATTCTGGAATATGTAGGGTTGCTCCTTCCACCCACCTCCATCTCCATCCCAGCTCTCCTTCCCAGCTGGTGTGCCCACTGTTCCCCTCCAGCACTTCCCCAAAACACACACGCACACACACTGTCAAGACTATAAGAATTAATGGAACTAAGACAATAGGGATTAATGGAACTAGATTGGATTTCCTGTTAAACTGGAAATGTGGAGCATCTTAACTACATCCCAAATTATAAACCTCGATGTTGTCAGTTTTCCTGCACAATGAGTTCACTAAGAATAAATTTGTTGGGATCCTTCTCCAGTAACTTTGGGAGATGGATAGTAAAACTGTCAGTTATTTCAATTATTTTCTTTTGGTTCACCAAATGTAATCAAACTGGAAGATTATCAGCACATCTTAACAACTCTTATTTCCCAATTTTTACACAGGTACTTAGACAAAGTGCATTGAGCTAATTGAGAGTGTGGAACCATATTTTCTTTATTTTTAAATACTCCTTTGTGCCTTATTGTCAACCCAGTACAGTGTTTCATAACTGAGTGAAAATAAAACTCAGGCAGACTAAGAGCAGTTTTCCATTTTTCAAAGGAAATAAGTCTAGGAAAAAAACAATGGAACAGACAAAAATTAAATGAACCCTTGAAATGATTGCAGAAGAGGCTACCAGTGAAGGAGTGGGAGTTAGGCTGTCAAGGGGGTGCAGGTTCAGTGGGCTGTAGTGGAAGATTATTGGTGCTTGGTGATGGGTGTGGTGTGGTAACATAAATCTGAAGGGGTATAATCCTGCACTTCTGTATCTTATGCAGTGTTGTGAACCAAAGTTACCTCAATGAAAATAATTTTATATAAAAAGAATAGGATTCATCTATACTATAAAGAATGGCATGTATTTCTGAGATCCTGTTTATTAATAATAAAAGCACACATTTTGCACAATGCTCTATAATCTAAAATGTGCTTTCATTTACTCAGTTCCCTTTTTCTTCATCATAGTCCTTTCATTCATGAGGAAAAAAGGAGCATCTATTTTTAATTATAACCTTGGATTAAATAGCATAAAAACATTTCTACTTGCAGTTACACAATAATAGTAGGACTCATTTTTGTTTTCACAGGAGTGCCAGTGTATTTTCAGGTCTTTGCACATCAGACTAAATGGCAACTAGCCCTTTATTTAGACAATCTTCATTTTCTGCTGTTGGCACTGCCATCCTTTCAGCTGCTCTTAGCCTCTAGAGCCTGCATGTAATAAATAATACAATCTGCTGGAAGCCTCTAACAGCTTTAAATGTTTCTGCTAATGTGCCTGTGGCATTTTAAAACAGACTTTTAAAACTTCCCTAAAATCTAGGAATTACAAAACATTTATAGGTTTAAAAGGGCATAAATTAATGAACTGCTTGATTTTCTTTGAATAAGAGTCCAGTTTCATTCTCAATCACTGGGTAGTTAATGCTGTCTGATATCCAAATGCCTGGGGCAGCTAATCACCTATTTAAATGAAACACTCTTTACTATATCTGCATTAAGACTCATCTACTAAATCACACTTTTAGTTTGGGAATCAGTATATTAGAGCTGCCAACCCCAAATGAAAAATCAACTCTTGTTGATTTGGGGGAGGTGAAGGATGGGATGACTTTTGTTGTTCATTCAATTCTGTAAAGTCTGCCTTCTCTCTCTTTCACATTCTAATCCCTGTGGCAGCCTCTTGATAGGTATTAGGGAAGAAGTTAAAGCTTCCCAAACATTTTGGAATTGAGGCACAGATAAGATAGAAACTATTAAGACCAGACGTGCCCTACATTTTCATCTCAGATTATTCGCTGAGTAAGTGATAATGGGCATAGAGGATGTACACTATTAGTGAGGATGAATGCTATTTTAAGAATGCTTTCAAGTCTCCTGAAATAAAGTGAGTTTCACTCTAAGAACGAAAGAAGAGCTATTTTACAACAGGGATCATTGCATTTACTATTTTTGTGCCTTTAACACAGACCTCTCCAGTTAAGAGATTCTGTACATCGATATATATCAAGAACCTAGATTTGTGTTCAAAAGACTAAAATCCTTTTTCCACGTGGACTATAATAAAAAACTCAGTTTAACAGTTTAAGATTGCTGTTACTGATGAATAGTCTGCATTCCCATTCATTATAATTTTTTTTTTCTGAATTGGGGGTAAATTTGGTCATTCATAATTTTAAAGTTCTATTAATTCTGCAAGCTTGGCTAGTAATTGAGAAAAGTCTAAAATGGAACTGTGATATCACTGCATTAAAATACTTAGTTCAAATTAATGAAGTCATTCAAGGGAACAGTGGAATGTATTAGAAAGAACTCCACAAATCAGTGTCAGTGACATTTCTAGGTTATAAGTATTGCAACTAAGTAATTCTCTATCCTCTCTGGTCTTCCTGGCATTGCTCTCTTCTTTTTAGTATTTTGGCTTCACTATTTGAAAATTAAGAACCTGGAATTGCTTCCCTACCTATTTCATTGGAAAGCACAGCCTTTTTCACCAATTGATGATGCACTAATTGATCTAGGAGTCTTTCCTCTCAATCATGATTTTTCTACAAAGTTCCATCCTGTGTACCCAAATTGCTTGTTCAGTATTTTCTCTTTGGTTCCCTGCTATACCCAATATACAAAAAATACCTAAAAATGAAGCTCTAATAAAATATATTTAGTAACAATTATATATGAGTTATAATAGAGCTAGTCATTCTTAATATTTGCCCTTGATTTACATTTGTTAGTTTAATTCATCAATTCTATTAATACTTTTTGAATGTATTCTGTATGTGAAATCCTCAGTAATAAGTGCTATAGAATTGAGAATGGAAATAAATGCTGTCTAGCCTTTTTATTATAAAGCATCTGATTCTGAATACATTGCCACATCATATATTTGAATTGAGTTTGTGACTGTTCAAGTGATTAAAGAACTTTCCTAAGAAACAAACCCAAAGTATAATATATGCATATGAGAACAACTAGTTTATAATGGACATGTGAGGCATAAAGAAAGAGAAAACTTAGGTTGTTACAGATAGAAATATCAATGTCAAGCAAGGATTAAATGACTAAATTTTGTGCCAGCTGTAAAATAGGATAAGAAACTTGCAAATTCAAAAATTTGGTCAAAATATTTAAAGGAGTAAATAATGCCCTTTAGCCCCTACTAGAAAGCAAGTATGATTGAATCTGTAAGCAGTGACCCACAATTTAGAAAAAGAATTTAAAGGCATAGGAGATTGGAGTATTAGGGTGGCTTTGACACACTGAGATGACAACTTTAACCACTGTTCTGAGAAATAAATCTATGAGTAGAAGAGCTCTGCTGTTGTTCTCTCTGTAAGCCAGACCTTAAGTGGGAACCACAGTCACTGAATTGGGAAACCCAAATGCAGCAAGAATAATTAGAATTCAGCCTGGTTGGTACCAAATGGCTGTACTCGACCACCAAAGATAATGTAGGTATGGTTAAGATATTAGCATACTGAGATGCAGCAATCAGAATATTCTGACTCAGGCAGACCTGTGATGTAGGCTAGCTGATCAGAGTGATCTAGAAGTGAAATGGAAAGGAAGTGTCAGGCAGTTTTGGTTATTACAACAGAGGAGCATAGACTGTGGCTTAAATGACAAACATCTATTTCTTGTATCTCCAAAAGCTTGAAAGTCTAAGACTAAGGTGCCACAGATTTAATACATGCTTAGGACTATCAGGTATAAAAAATCTAGTATAAGAATAAAAAGATAACTTTTAGATAGTAAAGTTCAATTATTGAACTTTCTTTGGCTAATTGTGAGGAAATGGTAAAAAGATATTTTATAAATGGGGACTTGATCTTTAATTTTGCCACCAAACAATTACATGCATAATATAAGTCTTTTATAAAAAAGATCTAAAGATGAAAGGATTCAAAATGGAAACAGTATAAGTGCCAACTTTAGCTCCAGATGAGGTGGGTAATATAATAGACACTGTGCACTTAATACTTAAGAGTAAATTTTGCATTGAAGGACTTCCAACTCAGAGTTGTCAGGTTACAGTTAAAAATTGAATCTGTAGTGGAGTTCTCTTTTATTCTTTTATTTCTATTGAAGAAGAATTTGAGCTAGATCTGAAAAAATTAGTTTTACTTTGAAAGAGGTTGCTCCAGCTCTAGTAGGCCAAAAATATAAATAATTACTGGAATGTCCAAAGAAGGGGCTGATGTTTTCCTTACTGCTTCATTCCAATATATAATCAGGTCAAAAATATTTTGTGCTTGCTTTCTGAAGCAAACTCTTAAAATTGTCATGGATACAGCTGTGAAAAATTTTCAGTCCATATGACAGATGCTATGAATCATTAACAGTTTATGGAACTTGAAGAAGAAATAGGAGACAACGAATTTAATAATTTTGTGCTCTTTGCCAATTCACTCTAGTTCAACGTGGGAAAGTTTTTTAAAAAAAGATTTAACTGTGCTGTTAGTTTCAATTACAGCTTTTCTTGAAACCAAGGGATGTGTGCCAAATATTTAATAATGGGAGATAAAAATGGCAGTGTGATTTATGTTTTCTCATAGACATCATACAGCTTGTGAATGAGGTCAATTTGAAGCTTAAGGAAAGGAAAAGATTGTTATTTAGATATCCAAATATGAAATACATGTTGGAATTGAAACTTTTCAAAATAAGAATTGTAAATTTACACATTTTTCTAGCATGTGTCAACATTCAGATGATTTAAATTGCAATTTTACAGTGTTAAACACACATGTACATATGGTGCAAAATCTACAGAAACTGAAGAATTTTTGGTAGTGATAAATTCAGATATTCATGGTTGTGTTCATGATATAGGCAACACTCCTTTGAATATAATGCAAACAATACTGAGTTGACATAAGAGTTAGTAAATTAAATAGATATATTTGCAAACTCCTGTGTTTTTCTTCCAAGTTAAATACATTCCTATAAGATTAGATAAACTATTTTACCTATATGGATATAAGTATTACAGAAAAAAAAAATTTTACTCAATGAGGAAAGGGATTTAAGGGAAGGTATCATTTGCTCCAAATCAACTATTTATTGTTTAGAGCCAACATTCTGAGTTTGTGTCTGTCTGACATAGAAATCTGCTCCGAGTCACCAGTGTTTACAGCTTGTACTAAGTACAAGTATGCATAGAAGTAGCAACAGTTCTGCAGTCAAGTTTATTTCTTTGTTCACAGTATTTTAGCTTAAAAAATACATATACTAAACTTTTTTTTTTTTAGTTTGAAAGCTGGTTATTCTTTAATTTCATCTGGCGATAGAAGTGAGATCAGATGTAGAGTCTTAATTTAGTGGATCTAATGTCTAAATATTTATTAAATATGTGTCAAATATTTTGATAAGTTAATTATAACAGATCAAACTAGAAAATAATATGCTTGCAGAAGTAAATAATGTATGCTGATCATCCTCTTCAAAGATGATGTCATATGTCAAATTATACTCACAACTGTGCCATTTTAAATTAGGTACAAAAACTATGTCTTAAGAAAGATATTTACTTTCTATTTTAAAGTTATTTTTCCCTACTTATTCATAGTACTTGGGATACATAGAAGAACATATTTAGCATGAAAAAATTCAAGTTTAGTCCCCCCTCATAAAGCAAAACTCTTATTAAATACACAGCAATAATGTGTTTTATAAGCATTGATACATTTTTTGGTTTCAATGGAACAGTTCTGGATATTATATCTGAGCACAAAGTAATTTGATTTAAAAGACAATAAACATAGTTCCTGTATTCTACATAGTGTGTATTAGTAGATGCTGATATTTTATTAATACTAATGAGTTATTCTGAGGGATAAAACATAGATATTTAACAGATTGCACTTTTTATATTACTGAAATGAGATCATTCTAATCTAATGTATAATAAGAGATTACGCTAGCTTTTATATAATTACAAAATGTTACATTATTTATTCCCAGAAGAATAGCTTTGTGTGCTTGGAAGAGTAAATTCATGCAATTACTGGGCTCTTGATTTTTAGCTCCTGTAGTATATTTCATAAGTCTCCCTTTTCACTTCTCAGAATCTAAGAAACATGAACTTTATTAAAATTTCCTCTAGTGAGGTCTGCTGCTCACTTATGCTTTAATATGTATTTTTCTCCTTTCAAAAAATAGTACGACCTCAGCACACCACTTACACAAAAGGATAGATCATCCACACAGAAAATTAACAAAGAAATATAAAGGCCTTAAATGATGTGTTGGGTCAGATGGATTAAATGGACATTTATAGAGCTTTCTGTCCCCAAAGAAATGAATACACTTTTTTTTTTCTCATGTGCATATGGACCATTCTCAAGAATAGATCATATACTGGTACTCAAAACATGTTTCAGAAAATATAGGAAAATAGAAATTGTATCAAGCAACATCATAGGTTACAAAGCTAGCTTTGGTGGTAATATATGTATTTTTATTTTTGATTTTAGTAACTTGAGTCTTCTTTATCTTTCTTATTCAATCTAGATAAAGATTTAGCAAATACATTTATCTTTTTCCATGAACCAACTTTTGGTTTCATTGCTATTCTCTGTTGTTTTTCTATTCTCTCTATAAGTCCACACTAACCTTGGTCATTTACTGTCTCCTCTAGTTAGGGATTTAGTTTGATCTTCATTTTCTAGTTCCTTAATGCATGAAGTTAGGTTATTAATTTGAGATCTTTCTTTTTAAATGAAGGAATATGCAACTAAATTTCTCTCTGAGCATGACTTTTATTGCAACCTGTACAATTCACCGTGGTGTTTAATTTTTCCACTCATCTCAAAATATTTTCTTTTATATTTTGTGATTAATTTTTGGCCCAGTGGTTTAAAAGTGTTGATTTCCATTATATCTGTAAATTTCCATATTTTGCTTCTGTTAATAATTTCTAATTTTATCACATTGTTGTCATAGAAATACATTGTATGATTTTTCTTTATTTAACTTTATTGATATATTGTTTATTGATACTTACTGACATTGATAGTGATATTTGGTCTTGTTAGTGGGCAGAATGAGGGGCACCCTGGAATCCCCAAACCCGCATACTCGAAGTGGGTTCTGCCATCTGTCACATAAAGACAAACATACTGTTAGTATATAAGACCTTTGATAGAAAAGAATTTTAATGGAACTAATGGGCATTAAAGAGAAGACAAAGAATAAGGCAGAAATAGCTTCCCAAACAGGGTTGGCCCAAAGTGGGGCCACTGAGGCCTGAAAGCCTGCCATAGTTTAAGGTGCCTTCTGGCAGGGACCTATAGGAAAGGGGCAGGTGGTTCCAGACAAGTTTGTAAGGAAAGGAGCAAAATCAAAGAACAAATCAAGATAAAGACTGCCATTGTCAGTCTCCTCCATGGGTCTTTCACCCATGTCTCTGCTATCTCTCTTTCAAGTGTCTTCTTCCATGTCCCCTAAGACCCTGGTACAAGTCCAAGGAGAAGCAAGCACAGCTGCTTCTTCATATGTCTCTCCTCCACCTGCTTCCTCTAGTTGTCTTCTTCCTTCTCCCAAGTCCTTTTTGCAGTCTTTTCTAGCTCTCCCTTGCTGTTCAGCCCCACCTTCCTTTGGGTGGGGCCGGGAACTTGGATCGTCCCCTTTCTCTAGGGATTACACTGTTACGGGTGACAGATAGTCTAACATGGGGAAGTTCCTTATGTGCTTGATAAGAACATTTTTTTCTTTTCTAGATAGAGTTTTCTATGCCTATTAGTCTAACCAGTTTATAGTATTGTATAAGTCTTAAATTTCCTTCTTATCCTTCTCTTATGTTGTTCTGTACATTATTTTAAATGGGTTATTTTTCTTCCTCTGATTCTATTTATTTTGGAGCTATGTTTTAGGTGATTATATATTTTATAATTGCTATGTATTGGGGATGGGTTAAAACTTTCAATATGGCATTTTTTAAATCTTGCCACAATAATTCACCTAAATTCTGTCATAACTGATATTAATAAAGGCATCTCAGTTTTTCTTGGTCACTATTTTCATGGATTACCTTGCTCTATCCATTTCAAAGCAATTTTTTGGCTTTGGATTTAAAGTGAATCTCTTGAAGACAACATGTAGACGGGTCATAAAATTTTTCTACTCTACCAGTCTCTGCCTTCTAGTTAAAGATTTTAATCGAATTACACTAAAAGCAATTATGAGTAAGAACAGTGCTGTTTTATTTGTTTTCTATACATATACATCATCAATTATTTCATTATTATTTTCATTTGTATTTAATTGATTTTTTTATGGTAGTGCACATTTTTGATACCCTTGTCACTCTCTTGTTGATTTTTAGGCTATTTGCTTGAGTTCCTATCTCCCCCAGATCATTAAGTCCTTTCCTTTAGGTCTTTACCTTTCAATGGACAGGCCTCCTTTCATTGCCTGGAATTAATCTTACCGCACCCCCCTCTTCTCCCTCTCTATTTGCTTTTGTTACCTGTATTAAATAACCTCAGAGTTCTCACATATGTTAAATCTCTGCTACTCATGACCTCACTACTAATTGGTTACCTGGTTAGCTTAAGGTTGACTCAGTGTTTACTTTTGTAGGGATGACTATTATGAACATTTTGTATCCTGTATATATGAAACATTGTCACTGGATTGGCAGGCTCTGTATTGTTGGTAAACTTGATAGAAATGCAGATATTTGGACAGCAACCTAGACCCGCTGAATTATAGTTCTGGAGGTGGGGGCTGTCAGGCTGAAGTTCAGGCATCTGTGATTTAACAAGTTTTGTAGGTAACTGTTAGGTATAATCAAATTTTAGAATCACTTGTTCTAGCCTAGTCTTACAACTTTTATAACTTGTGTTTTTTTTTTCTTTTGAAACATTTATCACTTTTTTTTCTTCAAGGTATATCTACCCCCTTAATTTGAAATTTTTATAAGAATAGTGAATGTGGATATTTTAAAAATTATAGGAAAAAAAGAAATGCATTCGTTAAAGGAATAAGTTAATTCATTGAATATTTAATTTTAGAACCTGATATAGAAGAGAATGAACTACCTACTGATTATCTCTGAGGTTTCTCTCTCAGATCTGTAATCTACATCATTATTTCTTACTTTGTTAGTGATTATATTGTAGAAACTATATGCAGAATCTTGTTAAAAATGTAGATTCTAATAGAAAAGATTTAATTTGAGACCTGAGATTCTGCATTTTAACAAGGTTCCTGGCAATAACTAGTGCTGTTTTTAGAATGCAATTTAAATATTAATAATAGCATATACTTTGAGTTGCTTGGTATATCTGTACTTCAACTTGAAACACTAAATGAATTTTCATTTTTGCTGACTGCTCTTTTAAGAAAACCATCATGTTTCTTCACTGAGGTGAAGATCTATAAGAAAGTATATCTGTTAGTGACATTTGCCTAGGTTTTGTTTTGTTTGTTTGTTTTTTTGGTTAGGGATCTTTGATTTACTATGGGTGCGAAAATAAATAGATTTAACCACTATTTCCCAATAGCCTCACATGCATTGAGCTATTTCCCTCTGCTCTTTTTCGGTACAACAAAAGCTCATCCATTGTAACAACCTGTTGACATTAAACAACAGTTTAAGAAAAATTGGCTTGTCAAGAACAGTACTTCTCAAAGTGGCAGAGTTGATCCTTGTCAATCAAAACACTGAAATAAAACACCTTGGAAAAGAAATCCTGATTCATTTTATTTGACTGCTTCTGAAAGGAAAGCATATTTTGAGAAGAGTCTAGGTAAGCAAGTGAGGAAAGATCAAGTAGGAATTGACAGCAATGGGTCACCAAAGCCCAGTGATAAAGCTTCTACAAAGTTATGTTAAAATATACATTTAAATAATGAAAAAGGCAATTCCCTTTGGGAAAATATTAAACAAGGAGAAGGCAAGGAGGCAGAACCAGTGGCCTTGTTTTTAATTATTTTATTACCTGTGGGTCATTGGGTAAATGTGTTAATCACCTGAGGTCTCATCATCCACATAGGATTGATAATTTCTACTCTTCTCACATGATTGTTTTATGAACCAAATCAGGTAATATATGATAAAATACTTTGCCACACACCATAAAATGTAAATGATCATTATTCATTCTTGTACCATATCTTGATATAAAATTAAGTAGTAACTTCCTGGTACATGCCAGTTACAGCACCATTATCATCATTCTTACCATCATATGGCATATTTTCCAATTGACTTGCCAAAACAACATTGTCAGAAATAAAGTACTTGATTTTCTCTGATTACTATACCCATGCTAACAATCTGGCATTACTTCAAAGAAGGACTAAAAAAGAAACACTTTAAAAATTGAGTAAATTAGGAAACATGAGTCAGGACATAGCTGACATTAAAATTGCTTTTCTGACCTTAGATTTTGGAGAAGCTCAGGAGGATTCCTTGGGTTATTTTAGAACTAGAGTACGCTCTGGATAGCATTTATAAATTAATGCACTGATGTTTTAAAAAGCATCTTCTCCTCTTTCTCTCTAAACTGCATATTAACCATTCACTTGATTTTCCCCTCAGGTATAATGCAGAACATTTCAGAAAACCAAGAAGTCCAGTTTGCCACCTAATGGTTATGCAACATTAATTAGCATATCAGGCCCTTTTTTTGTGTTCATGCTGGTTTGAATGGTCTGGAAACAAATTCATTCATATAACAGAGACTTTCCATTTTTAATCCCATGAGTAAAAACAAGGAAGAATGAATAAAATTAAGGCAAGGGAAAGTGAGCATTTGACCAAGAGGGGTAATTGTGAGAATGAGATATTTTTCTGAGTTCAAGGATTGAACTCATAATTAGATTATTAGAATGTGAAAGTGATGATGAAAGGATAAATAAAAACTAAAATAAATGTAAAATTATGGTAGTCTCTGGTTATGCGATGATGGCTAAGCAAATAAAAGTTGCTACCTTCCAAAAGTTTATAAGGCCCTAATCATGACTGTTTAACTCTGTAAGAACATGTTAGGAGTTTTTTTTTTATTTTTATGAAATAATTTTTATTTTTTTTAATTTATATCCTTTACATTATTGGGTATTCCCATAGATTTCCCACCACCAATTCACCTGTGAACCGTCACCTTAGACCCTTGTGCTCTTTTCTCCCATTTTGGTCTCTCTTCCTCCTCCTCCACTGTAGAATTTCTCTTATTTATGGTTGCCTGTTAGTTTTTGTTTTTGTTTTTGTTTTGTGTGCTGTTTTCTCATCCTGATGTTTTGTTTGGCTCTCCTATTTTCCTCCTATAAGTGAAACCATTTGATATTTTTCTTTTTACTTCTGGCATGATCCCTTCTAGCTCCATCCATGTTGCTGCAAATTGCATTCATCATTTTTGATTGCTGAATAGTATTCCATTGTGTACATGTACCACATCTTCTTGATCCAGTCATCAATGGGGCATTTGGGTTGTTTCCATATCTTAGCTATTGGAAATAGTGTTGCAATAAACATAGGTGTGCATGTGTCCTTTTGGATTAATGTTTTTGTGTCCTTTGGGTATATTCCTAGGAATGGAATTGCTGGGTCCTAGGGAAGCTCCATTTTTAGTTGATTGAGGAACTGCCATACAACTTTCCGTAGAGGTTGGGCCAATTTGCAGTCCCATCAAAGTGTAGGAGTGTTCCTTTTTCTCCATGCCCTCGCCAACATTTGTTGCTTTCTGCTTTTTTAATGTGTGCCATTCTTGTTGGTGTAAAGTGGTATCTCATTGTGGTTTTAATTTGCATTTCCCTGATTATGAGGGATGTTGAACATTTTTTCATATGCCTGTTGACCATTTGCATTTCTTCTTTGGAGAAATTCCTTTTAACACTTTGTGGTCCGCTCACATATTAGTATGTCTTTTTGTCACCAGTATCAGGTGGCCGCTCATGTATTAATACGTGTTCATCTAGTCTCTGGTTTTTCACACCATGCATTTATTTGGAACTATTAGGAGCTATTTCTTTGATCATAGTCAGTCTAGAAGCTTTACACATTGTTTTGGTGAAACTGTAAGGTGTTTTATGAGAGATATTACAGTTTTTTTAATATCCAGTAGTTCAGGAGTTGTGTGTGTTTTATTGAATGCTTATACCATTCATGTGGTGGCACAGAAAATGACCATCCCCAAGGGCTGGTAAATTTAAAGGGCACTGGCACACAAAGTGTTAAGTTCTTCTGCCCATTTTTTGACTGGATTTTTTGCTTTGATTTTGTTGAGTCATGTGAGTTCTTTGTAGATTTTTGTGATCAGTCCCTTGTCTGTTGTATGGAGTACAAATATTTTCTCCCAGTCAGTAGGCTGTCTCTTTGTTTTGGTCAATGTCCCTTTTGCTGTGCAGAAGCTTTTTAGTATGATGTAATCCCAGCCATTTATCTTTTCCTTCACTCTTTGCTTTGGGGGATGTGTCTTTAAAAATGTTACTAAGATGTATGTCATGTAGTCTTTTAGCCTATGTTTTCTTCTATATATTTTACGGTCTCAGATCTTATGTCCAAGTCTCTCATCCATTTTGAATTGGTTTTTGTGCATGGCATGAGGTGTAGTTGTCTAGTTTTTAAAGTGCAATAAATGTACAACTAAAAGGCAATGAACAGTGTTTAGTTGAGGAGTGACATGACCAAATCTAAATCTTATATTTACTAATATGGCTGCAGCCAAAATAAGAATACAGTAACTGGTTGGACATAGAAAAAGACGAATGAAAAAGACTAATAGGAAGATAAATTACTAGGCTGTTATAGGAAACAACTATTGGTACTTTGGTCTGGAGTGGTGATAGTTAAAATGAAAGAAATGTGCATGGATTTGATATATATTTTGCTCATAAAATCTATCACTTAAAGAAAATACTTCATTTCAAAAGGGTGCTGTGTAATATATGCAAGAATAATTTGATCACTTACATTTTAGCAATTTAGATACATTTCCAAGTTCCATAGAACTTGGAGAAAAAAAGGCATTTAATGTTGAAAGGATGGATAGATGGATGAATATATGGATTAATAAATACATGTGTATGAATAAATCAGCTAATTAGTCATTAAACAAATGAGAACCTATACATTTTTTATGTGATCATATTTATTTTTGAGATATCTATTAGGTTTTTATTTAATATTAACTAAGGTAACATTGGTTAACAACATTGTGTATATCTCAGTGGTACATGTTCATACCACTTCAGATGTATAACACTACTATGCCCACCACGAAAGTCACAATAATCCTTCACTATATTCTATTCAGCCATATTTTGTTTTTTTGTTACCCCCTATCTCAGAAACCCTTGTAGCTTCAGTTCTGCAGATTTCAAAGATTTGTTTTGTTTTTCTGTTCCTTTGCTTTATTTCTCAATTTTAGTTTTAACTGTGGTAATATTTGTGTACCCCCATCAGATACCCACCATCAAATCACCCATATTCTACCACCATAGACCATTGTGCTTCCTTTGCTCTTTCTTTCTCCTCCCCCATACCTCCCCCAACCCCTACCCTCTGATGGCTCAGTTCTGTAATCAATTATGAAGCATTAGTTTTTCAGTTTGTCTTTATCTAAGTATTAATGTCATTATTTTTATTCCACATATTAGTGACACCATCCAATATTTATCTTTCTCCTTCTGACTTTTTTTTAAGATTTACTTATTTTTGTATACAAGCTGGGGTGCAGGCCAGAGGTGTGGGGTGGTGAGAGGGTTCACCAGAGACAGAGTGGGGAGCAGAATAGGCAGATCGACCGAAATACACTGCTGAGGGGAGCAATGGGCGAGGCAGGAGAGGTCTTCTCTGCCATGTGGAATCTCCTCAGCCTGGCATCGAACTCACACTGTAACTGCCAACAGCTCCACAGCGCTGTGCTCAACCCGTTGCGCCATCAGGGAGGCCCCTCCTTCTGACATTTTTCACTTAGCATTGTCCTTTTGCGTTCCATCTACGTTGTCACAAATGGAATGAGTTTAGCTTTAGCTTTGTTTTTTATATTTCACATATAAATAGAATCATTGGGTATTTTTCTTTCTATGTGTGACTTATTTAGCATAATCTCGAGTTTTATCCATGTTGTTACAAGCGATAATATTTCATTTTTAATAGATTTTTATAGATTTTAAGATTTCCTTAGAGCTGAGTAGTATTCCATTGTGTATATATACCACATCTTTATCAACATAAATTGTTCCCATTGCTTGCCTATTGTAAATAAGGCTGCAGTGAACATATGAGTGCATATATCCCTTTGAAATTAGTGTTTTAAATTCTTCAGGTAGATACCTAGAAAGGGATTAGTGGCTCATATGGTAGACATATTTTATTTTTAATATTTTGAGAAACCTCCATACTGGGCTGGACCAGTCTACATTCCCACCAGCAGTGTACGAGGGCTCCTTTGTCCCCACAGCCTAGTCAACACTTGTTTCTGGTAATCAATTTCTTTTTAGCATATATTATACAAGATTCACATATGCATTTACTTGCTGAATAGTTTGTCAGACATTAATTTTCAAACTTTTACAGGAGATTTTTGAAAGTGCTTTCTCTGTTCTCACGTAAAGGACCTTGGTAAACCTTGTAAATTAAGAAACAGTCACCTGCAAAAAGTATTCATGTTTACTCACTGAAAAAAAAAATGCAGCTGAATTGTTATTAAAGAAATAAGCAACCTGTTCAACTCCTTCAAATTGACTTCTTCCTTTATATGCACTATACTTGTCGTCACCCATTTTATCAGAAACCATAGAATTTTAAGGGCTCTGTAAAGTCATTTGTACCTAAAATAATTGAACTACAAATACTTTATTAATATTCCTTCCTCTTTCCCTCCTAGACAATGTGTTTTTTATTCTGAATTTTGCTTTAATATTTGTGAAAATTAAGATGATACATTTTAAAAAGACAGCTTTGAATTGCATAGGATATGTTTGCCCAAGCTCTTGAAAGCATGGTAGACAGTACTTAAAGACTAAGTATATGTCTTTGCTTGTCATCTATGCAATATTAAACTGAATCTGGTGATATTACTTTATTGACAGTGTTTCCCCATCTCCCCTGCCCAAATCTGCTGATTTACTAATTGTTTTCTTTTCTTTCTATTATGATTCCATTATTACTACATCTACTTTTACCCTCTTGTTCATGTTTGGATGGAACACCATTTATTTGTGTGTGTGTTTGGTCGGGGGGGAGGGTGTGAACGATGAGAGGAAAGAAGAATTTTTGAGTCGCTATTCACTACCAGCTCAAGATGACTAAGATGGGAGTTGGATGGTGGGATGGTGGGTGAGGAGAGAGAATAGACAGATAGATAAATGTAAAGATAGTGTTTGCCACTTTCAATAGTTTAATTGTCTTGGATATTTAGTCAATGATTTGATATGCAAATACCAATGATAAGGTATTACACTTTGGGGAAAGACCATTACTTGCTATGATTATATATCAATCCATCTTGCTTGCCTCTATCCTGTCATTTTAATCAATCCCTCCTTCCCAAGCTCCCTTCCTCCCTCCCTTTCTTCTTTCTATCTTATGTCTGTGTCTCATCAAAACAGTGTTTAGCACAGATCTCAGAAGTTTCAGTGTAGCATGTATGTTCCCTAATCCAATACAGCTTATCATTAATGCTTATCTGGACTATTTTATAAATAATTAACTGGGTTTCTAACCTCCGATCTTTTTTCTGTACCACATGATTTTTTATTTTCCTGAGAGTTATCATACACATATACACACACACACACATGCACGCATACATGCCAGACTGAGGCATGTTGCATTTTTTAAGAGTTTAAGTATACATAGGTTCACATCTGGCAGGACCAAACTGAGAAATTATTAGGAATCCTCTAACAAAAGGAGTGAAGGAAATCTTTTTATAAAGTAGATACAGAAGCAAAGCAAGGAAATTATTAGATTGCTATAGCTTAAGCAGTTGCCTTACTTGGGAAAGCCCACCTTGTTGACTGCTTATGATTGGATGTTCTTACATTTCATTTCCATGGAGTTGAGTGCATTGACTCTGGTTTGGATTTGCTCACTAGGCTACCAAGGCATTATAGCTACCACACTCTACTGACCACCTCATTTAAATATAGTGTTAATTGATAATTCCATAATATGTATGTGCTAAAGTAACACCTGCAGATTTATTAGAATGCGTATTTCCAAGACTTATGTACACATACTTGGTTTATTTGTTCTTGAGCGGTTCCCAGGAATCTATATTTAATAAAAGAGCTGATTGTGATGTTTGACAGTCTAATCTCATTAAACTCCTCGCCATTCTTGTAAAGAGCATTTATTTGTCTTCTCCAAGGGCTTTAAAGTTCCTTCATCTAGAATAATTTGAAAGATTATATCATAAGGCTTCCCTCTGCCTTTGTCTAAAATAAAATGATTCTGTATCACCAGACTTCCTTAGCATCTCACTCATGCCCCCAAAATCTGATACTACACTGAAGTCAGGTGTTGTTCCACATGGAGAGTGTGAGCTTATTTTTGTGAACTCTAACTAATGTTTATATTTCTTGTACCTGACACTGCCTCATGCAATTATGGCATTTTAAAAACAGAACTTTTGTTTAGGAATAAGCATATCATTTCCTTTTGTTTTAGAATATTAAATATGTAAATAGACATGAAAACACCAGGCATTATTTATAGTTACATATGTGCAATTATGTCATGATTTTAATTAGAAAATTGATAGGTGAAGTTAAAAACTTCATAATCTACATAATATAGAAATAGTATCCCAATGAATAAATACATGCCTGCAAAAATCCATGAATACTGAAAGCACCAAAAGTCTATAAACCAGAGATTTTTGCTAACATTTCTTACAGACCTTTACTTCCCTTATATATAAAAAAAAAATTCATTTCCCTCAATTAAAAACAAGGTGATTGTATTTTTAAATTTATTTTAATTTTCTTTTGCTTGACATTTTTCTTAGAGCAATATTAGTTTACAAAAAACTTAGAGCAGAATGTACAGAGAAGACAAACACATGTCCCCTGCCAAATCTATTACTAGAACCTTTAATTGGCATGGCATATTTGTTAAATTGTTGAACTAATATTGATACATTACTATTAGCTAAAGTCCAATACATAACAGTTCTTATTAGGGTACATTCTTGGTATTTCATGTATGTGGGTTTGACAAATGCATCATATTAAGTACGTATGATTACATTCTCACACAGAGTAGTTTCCCTGTCCTAAAAATCCCTTGTGCTCCTATCTTTTGTCACCACCGATCATTTTATTACTCTGTGACTTTTCCTTTCTTAGATGTCATGTAGTTGGAATTACATGTTGCCTTTTCAGTCTTGTTTCTTTTACTTATACATTTATGCTTGTCCCATCCCTTGTGGCTTGACGCTCATTGCTTTTTACTGCTGCCTATTATTTCTTTGTCTAAATGTACCACAGTTGGTTTATCTACTAAGTAGTTAAAGGGCATGTTATAGCTTCCAGGTTTTGATAATCATGAATAAAACTCCCATAAGCATTCATATGCAAGATTTTGTGTGGACACAGTTTTCAACACATTTGGGCAAATGCCTAGGATTGAGTGGTCACACTGTATTTATCTTTGGCTGTACTATTTTGCATCCCCATCACTATGAGACTTCTCTTGATTCACACTCATCTGAATTTGGCGGTGTCAGTTTTTTTTAATTTTAGCCTTTCTAACAAATATGTAGAGATATCTTATTTTCATTTGCAAATCCTTAATGACATGCAATTAAACGACTTTTTATATGCTTATTTATATTTGCATATTGCCTTTGGTGAAATGTCACTTCAGATCCTTTTGCCTTTTTTATCATTTATTTTGAAATACCAAAAATCCTAAATTTTAAATTTCTACATAGAGTATGCATGTGGAATTTTTTATAAATACCTATTTTTGACTGCATGAACAAAATCACCTAACTTAGGAAAACTGCTTGTTGATGTGGTTCACCCCCGCCCACTCCACACACACAGTATCATCTTATCAATATTTAAATTTTCCATGGCACCTAGCACAGAAGAGAATATATTACCATATTCAGTGCCTCTCAACTTATTTTTTCACTGTACTTCAGAACATTCTAGCAAATGACTGTGCACTTTTAAATGTTATAAGGTTTACAATATTAAATTTAAACTGAAGACATGCCGTAATTTAGGCAATATAGTATTCTAAATTTTAAGTGGATCACTAAAATTAGTACGTCTCATTCAATAGTAATCACAGGCATTTACAGGACCTATTTTCTAAGATCCAGCCATAGAGGATGCCATTCATGGTATTTCCTGTGGTGTAAGATGTATGGAAGGGAACTTCCAGATAGAAAGATCTCAGCAAGACACTTTGAGAGTCACTTTTATATATATATATATATCCTGTCTAGGAAAACAGGTATGCCATTACTTATCTGATATAGGCAGCATAATAAATGATATTATTTTATAAATCTAAATTATTTTTTAAGGATTTATTTTATTCTTGCATACAAGAACTGGGGTATATATAGGCTAGAGATGTGGGTGCAGGGGGAGAGTGAAAAGATTCACCAGAGACAGAGTGTGGAGCAGAACAGGTGGATTGACTGAAATACACTGCTGAGGGGAGCCGTGGGTGAGACAGGAGAGGTCTGCTGTGCTGTGTGGATTAGCTTCCTGGCAAGAGATTGAACTCATGCTGAAGTGGCTGTTGATAGCTTCATAGCTAACCCCTTGAGCCACCAAGGAGGCCCTAAATCTAAATTATCAGTGGTAAATAATTTTATTGCCGATTTTGCCAAAATAATATTACTAATACACAATTAAATGAAATAGTGGATTTAAAAAAATGTTTAACTTTTGCCTTCAAACATTTAAAATTTTGATTCAAGACAGTATCATTGGAATACTATAATATGTTATAATGGAGTTTCTATGTTAGTAAGAAAAAAATCCTAGTGAGAAAAAATTACTAAGGAGGTATTTTGATATACATGTGTAAAAATTCATGTTTTAAATGTTAATATTTACCCCATACTACAATTCTGATTTCTTTTTTGTAAATGGTTTGATTACTCCCTTTACATAATCAGGATTGCGAAGTTCTCACCATGAACCATGAAAAGAAACAAACGTAACAAAGCAATTTAAATATTTATATTTTATCTACTTCCTCAGATCTTGTATAAACATACTCAGTAATATAATTTCTGTAGAGTTCTTAGAAATTCGAGGGAGAACTTCTGTGGCATTGTTAGAACAACAAAGGATAGAGATGAAATTTTACAAAACCTATAAAAGATAGTGTTTCAGTACTGTTATACAGACTTGCCCTGACTCACTAAAACAGTCTACATAACAAATAACAGCATATTCACTCATAGAGACCTTCTGCTGTCTGCTACCTTGCTTTATGGCTGTTTTGTTTCTGTTTTTTTTTTTTTAACTACATTTTATAAGCACTTAAAACCTTGTAACATGTTTAAAAGTACATTCATTTGCTAGAATGTTTTGAAATACAGTGAAAAAATAAGTTGAGAGGCATTGACTATGGTAATATCTCCTCTTGTGCTAGGTGCCATGGAAAATTAAAAATAAATATATCCTGGTTCCTAATCACAGGTGCTATGGAATCCAGTAGTTAAGTGAGTCAATATATGACAATCCATAATACTGATTATCTATTAAAATACCTACTTGAAATTGCAGTAGTCATCTCAAAGTTAGCATTACCAAATCTGAATTCCTGTTTCATTGTTCTTCCAGCTTTACTGTGCTCTATCCAGTCTTCATGTCAGTTAAAGGAAATTCCATTCTTCTAGTTGTCTGGTTATAATACCTACAGTTATCTTTGATTATTCTTTCTTTTATATGCCTCATCCATGCCTTCAAGAAATTATGATTACTGTATTTTAAAACTATATTCATAACCTGAATTTTCACTACTTGTACTGCTAACAGCAGATTAGAGCTACTGACAACTTCTAAATTACAGCCAGAGTCTCCTGAATGGTGCCTTACATAGAAACTTAACCCCCCATTATATTTTGATATTTTTTTGTCCATAAATACAGCTGCCAAGATAAATATTTTAAGACCTAACTCAGAACACTTCACTAAAATGTTATCAGAATCCACATTGAATGGCTCTCTGTTTCATTCATAGTGAAAACTGTCTTTGCGTATTCATAAAAGACATGTCCCATTTCTTCTAGAACACCTCTTCTACTTACACCTTGTTACTTACATATTGATGTCCTTCTAACACACCAAGCACACTCTTGCCCAGTGACACTGTGCCAGTCTTCCATCTACAGCACTTTTCTGTGCATGGCTAAACCTCTAACTGTCTTCAAGTTTTGCTCAACTCTTTCTCCAATAGTTGGTCCCTAAACATTCTTTTTTTTTTTTTTTTTTTTTTTAAGGCCGGGCATCAAACTCACTTCGCAGCTGCTGACAGCTCCACAGCGCAGCGCTTAACCGCTGCTGCGCCACCAGGGAGGCCCCGGTCCCTAACCATTCTAACTAATAGTACAAACTGTGGCATTTAACCCTATTTCACCACACCATGTGTTTCACTCTCAATCATCGCTTTTATTATGCTCTACTCTTCATTATATTTACTAAAATTTATGCTTGAAGATTAATGTGTCTTCTTTAATTCATCAGTCTTGTCTCATACTCTTTTATAGGCAGATTACAGAAATTGGAAATCTTTGAAGATAGCCTCCCAAAGAAACAGGTTCCTTAATTCCCTTTTTACTAAATAACAATAGGTCACAATAGAAATGTGATTTATGATCTCCACATTTCTGCCTGGTTCACAGATGAGCAATTCGAGCAAAGCATGATGGTGTCTTTAAAGTGAAAAGACAAGAAAATACATAGGGTTACTGGAATTTGTGGTGCAGAATACTAGAAAGAAGGGAACTATACAGAGAAGAAGTTCCAGAAACCACTAAATAAAATTACAAAGGCAGTTTCAACAAAAATTCAAAAAACCTTTGTTCTTCCTTGACTAACAAAAGTTATCCCTTCTAAATCATCACAATAATTTTTGTATTGTGGCTACCTCTATATGTGTGTGTGTATGTACATATGCATATATATATAGCTACCTCTCTCTATATGTACATGTATGTACGTACAATATATATAGATATGCTTTGCTTTTAATTTCTTTTTATCCCATGAACTATTTTTTTTAAGATTCATCCATTTATGTACACAAGCTGGGGTACAGGCCAGAGGCGTGGGGTGGTGAGAAGGTTCACCAGAGACAGAATAGGGAGCAGAACAGGCAGAGTGACAGAAACACACTGCTGAGGGGAGCAGAGGGCGAGGCAGGAGAGGTCTGCGGTATCATGTGGGAATCTCCCTGGCCGGGTGTCGAACTCAAGTCACCGCTGCCAACAGCTCCACAGAGCAGCGCTCAACCGCTGTGCCACCAGGGAGGCCTCCCCATGAACTATTTTTGAAGGCAAGTGGTCATACTTAGTTTTCTATCTCCAGTAACAAGTAATACCTGTTGAACATAAAAAAAAAAAAATAAAAATCTTGATTTGAAAATAAGTAAGAGCTGCTTATCATCTATTCATTTTTAAAAGTTAGGTTTTGATATTATAAATACATATCCTTTGTTTTATGTTAACTATGCTATACATTTTAGTAACACTGTCAACTGTCATGTATTTCTCTTTAAAATATTTAACACATCACAATACATACTTACGATCTAATTAACTGCCATTGTGTACACTCTTCAACAGTGGAAAACTGGTACTAGACAAACTCTTTACAGCTAATATTAAATGGCTTGCAATACATAACTTTTTGGGGAAAAGGCTAGTTTCTCAGTCTACAAGTCATAAGGGTCACAACTATGGATTTTATCTAATCTTCAATATATGATATAGAAGAAAACAATTACTAAGAAAGAGACTTTTTACTATTAAGAAAGCTATCCAAATAGGTTGATTTCTAGCAGTGTTTACGTATAAAAGATGCCAATTACTTAGGCAGGCAATAACCCTCATCTATTACCATTCTTTAGTATTCACTAGAATTGGAAGTGGTTATTCCAACAATCCTATAAACTGTGATGTACCTTAAAACTCACTACGGTTTCTTCATAAAGGCTCACATTATATTTCAAAAGCCTATAGCATTTCTGACTATTTTACTTTATGGAAATCTAAGACAAAGAAATAGGGAAAAAAGTATTTCTCCTAGGATGAAAATTATAGCCCCTGGCTATATGAAAATCTTTTTCAACTGGAGTGATCCTAATGCCAATATTTAGTTATGATGTTACATTTCAAATTCCAGAGTTTCATTATCTTCTCAGTCTAACCCACAACAAATACTTTTATATTATAAATTTTAATTTAAAAATATGTTGCTGTAACTGTAGCTTAAGACAGAATTGATAAAATTATTTACAAATTGGTAAATTGTTACAAATAAACAATTTTTACCTGATAGACCTTAAGTTCTAAATTTAAAATTAACAAGATTTATTTTCAGATCTACAATTTTATATGCAGTCCTAATTATCCAACATCCCATGTTTATCATTGAACAACAGGAGGAAACCTTTTATTCACTTTTATCTCATAATGCATTAAAATATAAATATGGTTTATACTATTTTCTTTATAAGTACCTGAGTAGTTCAATTTAATCTTGTTTGCTAAATTATTATTCTAGTACTTGAATATATTTGCCTCCATTGTTAGTGTTCTTTTTTAAAAAAATCTATTGTTTCAAAAGCATGGTTGTGAGGCTGAAAATGGTTCCTCAAAAGATGCTCGTGTACTAATCCCCAGAACCTATGTATATTATCACCTTATTTTGTACAAGATGCAATTCAGTTAAGGATTCCTAGACAAGGAAATTTTCTTGGTTTATCCACATGGGTAGTAATTATAATCATAAGTATCTTTATAAGAGGGAGACAGAGGGAGAGATTTGACATAGACAGAAGTCAAACTGACCAGAGAAACTGAGACTGAAATTATATGACAAGTCAATGAATGCTGTGAGAGACAAGGAACAGATATTCCCTTAGAGCCCCCAGAGAGATTATTATTTGACCAACATCTTGATTTGGTCCAGTGATACTTATTTTAGATGTCTGGTCTCCATAACTGTGAAACTGAATTTGTTTGTGGTAATTTCTTGTCACAGCTACAGGATTTGAATACAATATTATTCATATTTAGTGTGTAATAGCAGAAGATAATGATAACATTTGTTTAGAATAAGGTGCGCTGGAGTCTATTTTTTTGCATTTAGGAATGTAAGAAACGTTACAGTAAATATTTACCTTTTTCTTGTTCTAGGGCCTCATCCATATTTTGCTGTTCTTAGAAAAAGGGGAGTAATAGGTATTCATCAAGAATTCCCATTGTCTTTCATTTCCCTTTTTTGAAAACTCTGTTGTTTATTTCTCCTGAGGAGAACAATGAATCTAGGATGTATTAATCAACATGTCCCTGCTTTCTCTTTAGTATTTTTTAAAGGATTTTTTTTTCTTTTTGTTAAGATGCAAAGCTTTTGAGGTAAGGAGAGCAAAAAGAAACTAAAATTTATCCTCTCCCAATATATAACTTACATTCTGGTTAAAAATGCATAGCAGGGTAAGAGTAGCTACTAAAAGAGGAAGGTCCCCAATTGAAAAGAGGCTCATAGAACTCCCTGGATTAATTTGTACGTGCTTATATTTGGAGATGAATGAGTAACTGGGACATAAAGGAAGGGATAGCCATAAACCTCCTCCTGCTCTTCACTTCTTTGTCAGTTCCTAGCATCTAAACATCTATTAATTAGATTTCTCTCCATCCCTTTAAAGTTGTGATAATAGAATACAGTGAGGAAATCAAAGATGAAGAAGGCTTATTACATAAATATAAAAAGAAAGGAATCCAGAAAACTAAACACTTGCACCAGATCTGTATTTTCCATCTCCTCTTCAGTCAGAATGTAAGACCTCTAATGAGAGCAGTGATTAATGTTGACATGGCTTTTATAGGAAGGAGAAAATCACCTATTCTTGGCATGAAAACAGATTTTTGGTGCAAAGGAAGGAATGGCATTACAGATACAGCAGAATAAGCTGTAGCTTACTGGTACCTCTCCCCTCGAAAACACATATAAATCTCATGGAAACCTCATAAGATGATAGTCTGGTTTTCTGAGAGAAACATACATTTATGGATCTGAAGGTTAGATCCGAAGGTTGGTGGCTGTGGCTCACCAGTATTGAAGGAACAGGGAGAGGGTAAGGGAGAAGGTAAGGGGATCACGGCTTAGCAGTGATGAGTGCTGTTGGCTCCCCTCACTAGGAGGGGGCAGAGTCCTTGAAGTGAGCGCCTAAATGAGAGTGGGACACTGTGCTGCAGGCAGAGACTGAGAGCTTGGAATCCTTGTGACCAAGTTTGGAATCCTTGTGAGTTAGGCTGTGCCCCCTGCACATGACTGTGTTCCCTCTCCCCTCCCCCTGGGGATGTGAGGACTTTAGAGATCAACTAAGGTCTGAGATGGAGACCAGGGACATGGGCTCTTTGCAGGGAGTGGGACATGTTCTGGGCATGGGCACAAGAGCAGCAGCATGTTACTGTGCTTCTGGGTTCGCTCTTCCCTTTTCAGGGCAAGACTGATAGCCGCGGTCCTCAGTCTCATATGACTCTGGGGAAGGGAATAATAACTAAAATAGAATTCCAACACCAGGCTACAGGAAACAAAAGAAGGCAACACAGATGTGAAAACACAAAACTTCAGCAGGGATTGTTTAAAATAAACAAAACAGAAATCCTCAAAAAAAGAATAATATATCTTTCAATTACAGAATTACAGGATTTACCAAATAGAACATTTAGAGTGAAAAGAAACAAAGTTATACGATCACAATTAAAACAAAAGAGAAGGTTCAGGGTATCAGAAAAGAGATAAAGGAGTAGAGGAATTCTTCATTAAAGAGATTGAAGCTCTATCATAATTCCTAACAGGGTACTGGCATTAAGAACACAATGAATAATGAAATTAATAAAATCTACAATGGAAATCATTGGAAAATAAAAGGAGGAAAGAATTAGCAAAATTGAAGATGAAATTACAACAGTGACTCAAATGCAATAGTACAGAGAGAGAAGATTTTGGGAAAATAAAGGAACCTATCACAATTATGAGACTCCCTTAGAAAAGGAAACACAAGGACTATGGGTATCCCTGAAGGTAAAGGGAGTAAGACCCTATTTACACACACTAGCTAACAACTTCCCAAAACTGAGGAAAGCACTAACCATGGATATCAGGAAGCTGACAGAACTCCAAAATTTCCATATGCAAAATGACCAACACCAAGACACATGATTTTAAATTATGTAAATCAAGGACTAAGAAAGGCTGCTAACGAAAAAAAATGTTGCTGTGCACATGGTTGCATACAGCCTTTCAAATTTATATTATATTTTGCAGATAAATACTTAGGAGTGGAATTGCTAGATCATATGGTATTTCCATTTTTAGTTTTTAAATGAATCTCCATGCCATTTCCATAGAGACTACATTAATTTACATTCCCACTAGCAGTGAACAAAGTTTATTTTCTCCATAACTCAGCCAATATGTATTGTTTTCAATCTTTTTTATACAGGCCATTCTCATAGCTGTGAGGGGATATGCCATTATGGTTTTGATTATTTCCTTACAATAAGTGAGGCTGAGTATTTTTTCATGTACCTGTGAGTCAGCTGTATGGACTGAATGAAGAAGTTTCTATTCAGTCCTTTAACACATTTTTTGAGTACATTTTTTTGTTGTTGTTGAATCTTTTGTATTCTTTATATATTTTGGAATTATGACCCCTTGTTGGATGTATGATATTCAAATATCTTCTCCCAGTCAGTAAATTTCCTTTTCAATTTTCTGATAATGTCTTTCATGGAAAGCTTCTTAGTTTGATGTCCAAATATTTTTGCTTTTGTCTCTTTCTGTTAGGATTGAGTTGCTAAATATATTTCCATGATCAGCATCTAGGTGTATATTACATTTATTTTCTTCAGTCTACTTTATGGTAACATGTCTTTGTGGAAGTCTTTAAAAATCATTTTGAATTTTGTATATAGTGTTATATAATGATCAAATTTTATTTTTGGCATGAATATGCCCATGTTACCTACACCACTGAAGAGGCTCTCTGTTCTATACTGTATGGCTTGGTTCCTTTGTCATAAATTAATTGTCCTTATATATATATTTTTTTCATTTTAGCAGAATTGAGTATTGTTTGATTTTTAAGGAACTTTAAAATATTTCTCTGCAAGATGATAGTAGTATTTTCTTAAAAGGCTAAATACATTGGGTCAATGTTTTTTAGTATTTAGTATTAGTTCTAACAGGGTTTCCTAGAGAAACAGAACCAATAGAGCGTCTCGTCTGTCTCTATCTTTGTCTCTGTCTCTTTTTCTCAAGAGAGCGAGATTACAAGCAGATGACTCATTATGGAGGTGCTGCACTTGACACACTGCAGACACTCAGGAGAATCAACGCTGTGGTTCTAGCTGGAAGGTTGTGGGCTTATGACACAAAAGGAACCAAAGTTTCATTCAGTCTGAAGATAGGAAGAACACCTTTGCAACCCACTCAGCAGCAGTCAGGCAGGAAGAATTCCTCTCACTTGCTGGAAGATCAATCATATGTTCTATTCAGACCTTCAATCAACTGGATGGAACCCACTCACATTAGTACATTATCTGTCTTTTTTTCTAAAGATGTATTTATTTCTGCATACAAGCTGGGGTGTAGGCCAGAGGTGTGGGGGTACAGTGAGAAGATTCACCAGAGACAGAGTGGGGAGCAGAACAGGCAGATTGACTGAAGTACACTGCTGAGGGGCGCAGCAGCTGAGGCAAGAGAAGTCTGCTGCACCATGTGGGAAGCTCCCTGGCCGGGATTCAACTTGTGCTGCAGTGGCTCTGGATGGCTTCGGAGTGCTGAGACTTAATCCCTTGCACTACAGGGAGGCACATTATCCTGTTTTACTCAATATACTAATTCAAATATTAATCCCATCTAGAACACCCTCACAGACACACAACTGGAACAATGTTTGACCAAACACCTGGGTACTCTGTGACTTAGTCAAGTTAAAACATAAAATCACTGATCACACTAAGTAATATTAAATTACAAATTTGAAGTTTGCATAGTATGAATATTTCCAAAATATTTTCATAATATATTCTGCCCCCCTTTAAAAACAAAAACAAATTAATGTCTCTAGCATCTGCTTCAAGGAACAGTTTGGGACATACTTATTTAAATATCAGATAATGAGCAATTCGTGACAAAAATTTATTTGTTACAAGTTTTCTATGTCTTCTCTTTGTTGCTTTTCCAGAGATTTTGTACCTGTACTTAAATTCCTAGTGTTAATCCCTTCATATAGTTATGTCATTTTAGTTAAATACATTGATATTTCTTCCTAAAATTCAGGATTATTTATCCTTAACCAAGATAGAAGTGGAGCTGGTATTGGCCAGACTTCTATGTCAATAATGATTCCAGTATTTGTAAACTATTTTTTAATGACCTTTCCCAAATAATGAAAGATTTTATATTTCAGTGTTTCCTGCTGAGTCTAATGTGATATTTTGATATCCTATTTTTCTTTATGGGTTCCACTGCGTTTCTTATGAATGACTATACATCAGAAAGAGTTAAATGGAGATGTGATAGAATCAGGGGATGACTTGGTGATAGTTACATTTTCTATCAACAATGATTCCATCTTTTTCTGATTTCATGACTAAGGCATATTGGAGGTAAGAGAGGAAGGTTTAATATAATTCAGTTATTTGTTCTATGTAAATTCTTTTATTCCCCTTGTAACTTTCAAGAGTCTCTGTGGTGATAATTATAGGTTCTGTCCCCCACCAAAAGGTTCAGATAGTTGCATTCCAAGATGTCCAAAGTAGGCTTTGTCCAATACATATCACCTTGGCATATGTAACGTAGGTCAATCAAGAAATTGTTATGATAGCCTTAAAGAGCATAGATTGCCTAGATTTAAAGATACCTGCAGAAATAACTTTTTTATCAGAGAAACCTATCTTAAAGCAGAGCAAAGTCTAGAGGCAGGGTTTTGTCATATGAAGTTATCCCCTCCATGCATTTGAGATCTTCTCCTTTCTCCTTGACAACCCATGGCTCTTAGCACAGAATATAAACCTCACAATTTGTTCATTTACTTTAGAATATATAACCATCTAAATTCCCCTTGCATTTGTGTGACATTTGACCTTTTTCTCCTAATAATCTGTCTGATGTTTGTTTTTCCTCCAGCTTCATAGGAAATCAGGAGTAGGAGAAATTTTCTTTTGTATCCTGACATGATCAATGCTATAAACTGAGATAAATAAGAGTTTTTTACATTTAATAATTTTTCAGTTAGTCATCTTAATTTTGATTAAATACTGAATATTATTGTTCTCCGATGCACATGGCTAGTCTTCAGTGGAATATTCTCAGAATTTGCAGTCTGTTTCTCTGTGTATTCCTACAACTTCTTATATAATTATTTCTAAAAGTGGTCTAGAACTCAAGTCTACATTTCTGATTTTCTTTTCATTACTTGTCTAGAAACATGATTTAGCATACTAAAATAGCTTTCTAGGTCAGAATGTTTATTTCAGCTGTTGGACACATTTATATAGCTTTAGGTATGTAAATGAGGAGGTTGAATGAGATAATTTATAGTCCCTTAGTAAAATCTAGGGAAAATTAATTAAAATAAAAGCACATAAGAAATATTAGAGAGATGAGGAAAAAGTAGATAAGGGAGATAAGTTGAGGTGGTCACATGTTTCAAATTTTGCAGTGTGTCATAAATGTAGTTCACATGTTCAGTGTTAATTCTCTCCCCAGGATAATTCCTGAAATATGTAGTTTCACTTCTCTTTTGCCTCCACTTCTGTCATGCTGATCTTTTATTAATGGGAGTGTATAATTTTAAGGAATTTTGTGGATGGAAAGTAATTTAGGAATCTTCTCATCCAATAACCTTATTTTTCAATATATAAAATTCAAATATAATATAAAATTCCTATCTTCAGTACCCATCACCCCTTTGCTTAGGAGGTCTCAAGATAAGTGTAGGGTAATTTGATGGTGGTCAGAAATTGCTTTTTTCTAAGCAAATGATTTGGACAGTGAAATCTGATAACTACATTTTTTTTCTTTTACTACAAAGAGCAGACTTGTGTGTGTGTTGGGATGACAGCATTTTCTTGTGTGTTTTTGTGTAGTCAGGCTTATTACAGTTATAAATCACGAGGGTCAAGAAGGAAAGAAGATTCTATTTCCTTGGCTTTTTCTTTTGTTCCCTCAAGGAAGGATCCTGATGTGTAAGGCCTTTATATCTTATTATTGTGCTAATAAAGGAAATGCCAGTTGATATATTCTATCTCCTATCTCATACTCAGAGCTACACAGCATTTATTTCTGTCTGAGCTTTAGATGGATAATATTCGCCCCCTTAATTTGATTATACACAAGCAGAAAAAAGACAATTAGCAAGTAGTAAAGCTTTTGAGTAGAAATCTAAATGCTATGTATTTGCTAAGAATTGAATTGTTCACTTCTCTTGCAGACTTGAGGAAAAAAGGTTATCAGACTAAGCATCTTTTAAAAATGTCATTCTTACTCAGTTTGTTCAATAATCTTTACAAATGATGACAACAGTATGTGACAAGGTATATTTCTTCTATTCAAAATATAATAATGATGCAACAATAACCAAAACAATTTTAATAGTAGTAGCAAATTACCTGTGTTTGTGTCTGTCTGTCTATCTAATCTGTCTATCATTCTATCTACTGATGTATCTGTCATCTATCTGTTGCTTATTTTGTGCAGGCACAGTGCTATGAATAATCGTATTACTTTATTATAATTTTCATGTAGCTAATGAGGAAACTGAAGCACTGATAGGTAAAGCAACATTTATAAAGCTAAAGAGCTAAATTCACTACTATAGGCTTACCAGTTATATGAGTTTATTCAGTTTTCCTTCATTTTATTCAATCTAAAAAGAGAATATGCACTTAGTAATTTATCTTCTGAGAAGTTATATACATTTAGTTTGTATACAGAATGTTAAGTACACCTTCTTAATGATTCTTCATTTAAGATCTATGGGAGGCATTTTACATTTCTAAAATAATTTTAATACATTTTCTATTAGATATATAATTATGAACTTATCCTAATCAATCCAAAAGGCAACATTAAATGCTAAATGTTTACTATGGAACAGATATAAAAGGAAACATGAAAATGTTTTTCATTATAGAACTAGGTAAATGAGTCATGACACACTATTTTGTACAAGTAGAGTATAAGTAGAATTTTTTTGTAGAAGTAGAATTTTACTATTAAAATAACTATTAGCATAATAGTTTCGAAGAGATGCTAATGTGAGCATGATGCAAAATTGAGAAATTATATTTAGTAAGTACAATATTGAATAAGATTACTTTTATAAGGTATGTGACATTAATAATTAATGAACATATATATATATATATATATATGTAAAGCCAAGAAAAGCAAGGGAAAGAAATAGTCCAAGAAGCAGTGGTAGTTACCACTGGAGAATGGGATCATGAGAAATTCATGTGTATATTTGTGATTATATTTTATTTTTCTAATTTTATCCTCTGAATATAATCATTTATTATTTGCCTCAAATATTCTTAGTAATTATTTCTGAATAATGTAGTAGATGCAATAAAGCTTATGAACATATGTGGACCTCACACTCACGACAAGTATCGCTGACTTCTAGGCCCGCGATATTTAAATAAAATTGACCTGTAGTTGTCAGATTAAAAATAAAAAAGGAAGACTGTGATCAAAGAAATTACAAAAAGTTTAGGAAAATGTGATGTTTTTCTCTGATAGAGAATACTTAAAATATAGAATTATACAGCTATTACGTGGAATTTGATAGATTATAAAATTGATATGTATTAAAAATATCCCTTCACTTTTGGAGCAAGGTCAAGTCATCTAAAGCAAATGCATATGCAATTTAAAGTACATTAGGCACCCTCTAGAAAATAGCATGAAGTCATTGATAATTCACTTTAGATTTTTAATTTTATATGTATTTTTTAGTTGAGGTAACATTGGTTTATTGTATGTTTCAGGGGAACATCTTTATATGCTATTATGTGCTTACCACCAAAAAACTCATTTCTGTCTGTCACCATGCAGTTGACCCCATTTAACCATTTTTCCATTCCTAAACCTATTTTACCCTCCCCTGAGTCCCTTTTCCGTCTGGTAACCACCAGTCATTCCTATGTATCTATGAGTTTGTTTTAGTTTAGTTTTATCTTCTACATCGGAGTGAATTCATATGGTATTTGTCTTTCTTCATTTGACATTTCACTTAGCATAATTCCCTCAAGGTCAATCCATGTTGTTACAATTGGCGAAATTTAATCTTTCTTATAGCTGAGTAAATATAATTCCATTATACATGAAATGCCAGATTTCACCACTCATCCATAGATGAATACTTAGCTTGTTTTTTTAATCTATTATAGTAATGCTGCAATGTATTGATATATAGGACTGCATCTATCTTCCTGAATTATTGTTATTGTAGTCTTCAGATTAATATCCACAAGTGGAATAGCAGGATCATATGATAGCTTCATTTTTAATTTGTTGAGGAACCTCTGTATTGTCTTTCAGTTTTTATACCAATTTACCATCCCACTCACTATGTATGCATGTTGTGTTTCCTCCACTGTCTCTCCAATACTTTTTATTTCTTTAATTTCTGCCTGAAGCTGTCTTTACAGTGAAAGTTAATGTAGTGAATAAAGTCATCACATGGAATTAATTAGAAAATGGGAAAATATATTTCAGCTTTTTTTTTTTTATTTAAGCATATAAGCTGGGGTACAGGCCAGAGGTGTGGGGTGGTGAGAGGGCTTACCAGAGAGACAGTGGGGAGCTGAACAGGCAGATCGATGGAAATACACTGCCGAGGGGGGCAGGGGGAGAGGCAGGAGAGGTCTGTTGCACCATGTGGAAATCTCCCTGGCCGAGCGTTGAACTCACATTGCAGCTGCCAACGGCTCCACAGCACAGAGCTTAACCGCTGTGCCACCAGGGAGGCCTTATTTCAGCTTGTTTTAGCTGAACAAGAGACAGCAAATCTTTTCCCTGTTCTGCTACCACCACGAGCTACCAACCTTGAGTAAAGTATCTGTACATCAACCCTCCCACCCATGTCATTGATACAGTGGTGAAATTTACTATGAGCAATATTTAGTTTTTCCTAGTTGTACTTAAGGAAGAGATTTATCAAAAGTTCTTTATTCTAGCATGTTGTAGGTTAAATCTCCAAAAATACATTTCAAATACTGGTGACTACTATATGTTATAAAGATTTCTGCAATTATTTTAGCTGTTTTGCATGATTTAACTAACTAAGGCATACAATTTTCATGATAATATATCAAACTGGACTTTAATTTTTTTTGAACATCCCAGTTGTGTAAGATTTCCCCAAATTTGTTAAAGGGACATGCATTTTAAATGTAACCTAACTAGAAAATCTTTTCAAATCTCTCTCTCTGCTATGTAAACATACAATACAAAAACAGAAAGACAGATAGTGCTATGACTCTGCTTGGAAAATGGGCCAGACATTCAGAATCTAGAGATCTGAGTAGGTTTCTTTTTTTTTTTTTTAAAGATTTATTTATTTATGCATCCAAGCTGGGGTACAGGCCAGAAGCGTGGGGCGGTGAGAGGGCTCACCAGGACAGAGTAGGGAGCAGAACAGGCACATCAACGGAAACACACTGCTGAGGGGAGCAGTGGGCGTGGCAGGAGAGGTCTGCCCACCATGTGGGAATCTCCCTGGCTGGGCATCGAACTTGCATCACTGCTGCTGACAGCTCCACAGCGCAGCGCTCAACCACTGCGCCACCAGGGAGGCCCTGAGTAGGTTTCTATCAGTTTAAGCACAGATACCAGAGAAAATTGATCCATAATTTGTTTGAATTTTAAATATGGGTAAAATATACCTTGCGTGGTAGAGATTTCTGTCTTGCTTTGTTCACCTCTGGCTTTTTTTTTTTCCATTTCACAGCAATGATCACTCACTAACTGAAATCATAGCTATTATTGCGACCTTAATGCAGACACTGGGGAAATGAACGCATTAGGTTGACTCTGCAAAAGGAGACAAATTTTCATTTTCTACTTCTGCAGTAGCTAGTTGGAGTCAAAGGGTAACTTACTGGTGTTTTGATAATATAACCCTGAGTCCATTTAAGATAGTTACAAATTTAATAGACATTTGAAGTCCCAAGTGGAATCAAGTTCTATAATTTTGTGCCTCAATCACATATAAACAATGTACAAACTGACAATGAGGGTTAATATCCCTATATGAATTATAAGGTACTACCACAATTCATTTAGTTTTATAAAAGTTGTGTTTACTTCTCTGTTGATCTCAATATTATGTGGGATCTCTAAAGGAAAGACAAGTCTTTGATCTCTAAAATTCAGTGCGTATTTTCTTCTGGTGCAAACATGTTTTTTCTTAAAGCCTTCTTGAGACATAGTAGAAATACATATTATATAAATTTAACATGTACCCCATTGATTTGATACACTTATACTGCAAAATCATTACCGCCATAGTGTTAGCTAACCCATGCATCACATCCCATAATTACCATTTGTGTGTGTGTGTGTGTGGTGAGAACATTTAAGATCTACTCTAAACAACTTTCCAGTATGTTTGTGTGTGTAATAGTAGTAGTAGTAGTGGTAGTAGTAGTAGTAAGCACTATCCTGTTGTACATTAGAACCCCAGAACTTGTTCATGTCCAGCCAGACATTTGTACCCTCTGACCTCTGAACAACACCTTACTGCCACACGTCCCCATCCCAGACTCTGTGAGCCATCACTTTATTCCAATTTGAGTTCAACTTGTTTAGATTCCACATATAACTGATACACTATTTTGTATTTCTCTGTCTTATTTCACTTAGCATAATGTCCTCAGTGTTAACCCATGTTGTTATAAATGGCAGAACTTTTTTCTCATGGCTGAATAGTGTTCCATGGTGTGTATATAGTCATACGTCATTTAAAAATGGGGACACGTTCCGAAAAAAGTGGTGTGAACGTCATGGAGTGTAATTACACGAATATAGGAGATAAAGCCTAATACACAGCTGGGCTGCATGGCACTGACTATGGGGACCACCACCATAGTGAATATATGCATTATGTTGTTGATCAAAACAGTGTTAAGTGGTATGTGACTGGACATAGCATGTCTTTATAACCCTGACACCCATTTAGGGTGCTCTCGTATTTTGAGATCTTTTCCTAAACTTCTCCATAGCATTGCTGCCTTGGTAACAGTTTTGTGGGCAGTGGCCTTTGGTGGTTTTGAACTTGAACTACTCCTTCCCACAAGTGCATGCCTTAGATAACTGCCCTCAGAGTAGAAGGAACTATAAGCTCTTGCTATGATTTCCCCCCAGAACTCTGTGTTAAGTCTCCCCAGGGCCTTTGCCTTCTGTAATCCTTAATACGACCCTGTGAAACTTAACAAAATCCTCCTCTTTTTGGTTAGATGGACCAATATGCCATTAGCCTGAGAACCCCAAGGTGCTGCACTATAATAAAGGCATGTCCCCCAAGTTGTGTTTCTGTCTCAGACAGCACCCTGTCTTGACCTCTCTGAGGCACTCATCAGAGTGCTGTGTACCTGTTTCAGATCCTATAAGTAATAAACATCTCTGTTTCATTTTATCTTGTGTTCACTTGTTGAACTACATTTTGCCATCTGGAGTGCAGCTATCTCTTCAAGATTCGGTTTTCTTTTCCTTTGGATGTATCCCCAGAAGGGGGATTAGTGTGTCATATGTTAGTTCTAGTTTTGCTTTTCCCCCTCAATTTGGGGGTATAATTGACAAATAAAATTGTAAGATACTTTAAGTATACAACATAATGATGAAACATACATATGGTATTGTGGATTCATCCCATCTCACATGAAATGTATTTTTTGTGAGGTAAATAAAAATTATCTTAGCAAATTTTAATTATATGATACAGAATATCAGCTATAGTTTCCATGCTATATTTTAAATCTTCATACTTTATTCACCTTAAAACTTAACCTTTGACAAACCTCTCCCTGCGTCCCCTTGACCCACTCCCCTGACAGCCAAATTTACATTCTGTTTCTGCCTCATTTTAAAATTTATTTTAGAGTTGACATATAATGTTATATATAGGTTATAACATGAAGTATTTGTTTTTCTCTGTCTTATTTAACTTAATGCCATGTTGCCAAAAAATGACAGGATCTTCTTCCTTTATGAGCTGAATAATAACCCATTGTATGTATGTTTGTCTCTGTATGTATTTGTGCTGTATCCCTTTTATCCATTCATCTGTTAATGGACACTGTTTGTAGCCATACTTTGATTACTATGAATAATAGTGAATTTGGGAGCACAGATATTTCTGAGATGATTATCCTGTTAACTCTGGATACATATCTAGAAATAGGCTTGCTGGATTATCTGATAGCTCAATTTTTAAGTTCTTGAGTAACTCATATTTTGTTTTCCATAATAAATTCACCAATTTTCATTAACACTGCAGGGCACTACAGTGTGCTTTTTAAAGTACACCTCCTTAAATTTATTCCTAATTATTTTTATTTTAGTGCTATTATAATGGAGATAATTTTCTTTTTTGGGTGTTTTGTTGTTAGTAGATAGGACTGCAATTTATGTTGGTATATTGCTTTTGTTCCCTGCAACTTTACTAAATCCACTGATTAGTTCTAGCATTTTTTTTTTTGTGGACTCGTTAGGATTTTCTGCATATATCATTTGCAAATGAAGACAGTTTTACTCTTCCTAATATTTTGACTTTTATTTTTCTTGTATGATTGTCTAATTAGAACTTCCAGTTTTGTGTTGAATAGGGAATGTGAGAGCAGGCACCCTACCCTTGTTCCAGATCTTTTTTTTTTTTTAAGATTTATTTATTTTTGAATACAAGCTGGGGTGCAGGTCAGATGTGTGGGGTGGTGAGGAGGTTCACCAGAGACAGAGTGGGGAGCAGGACAGGCAAATCAACCGAAACACACTGCTGAGGGGAGCAGCGGGCGAGGCAGGAGAGAATCTCCTGCTGCGCCATGGGGGAATCTCCCCAGCTGGGCATGGAACTCGCACTACAGCCACCTGACTGCTCCACAGCACTGCGCTTAACCCGTTGCGCCACCAGGGAGGCCCCAATTGCTCCAGATCTTATAAGTAATCAAACTTTACTGTTACTGTGATATTGGCTGTGGGTTTGTCATATATGGCTTTTACTTTGTTGAGATGTGTTCCTTCTCTAACCAATTTTGTCTGTGTGTGTGTGTGTGTGTGTGTGTGTTTGAAGTCCCAAAGGATGTTTTATTTCATCAAATGTATTTTTGGGCATCAATGAGGTTCATCTGAACTAAAGTATGGTTCAAGGTCAACATCATTTTGATGACTTTGGATGAGCTATCCATTATTGTATGTGTAATACTGAGTCATACCACTGCTATTTTAGTATTGCCTGTTTCTTCCCTTCAGATATGTTGGTATTTGTTTATTTATGTGCTCTCATGCTAGATGTGTATATGTTTGATTTTTGTATTTTTTTAATAGACTTCCTTATTATGTAAATCCCTTTGTCTCATGTTACCATTTTTGGCTTAAAATATTTTGTCTGATGTAAATAGCTATCACTGCTGCTGCTCCCTTTTAGTGCCTACTTGCATCGGCTAACTTTTTCAACCCCTTCACTTTGGCCTATGTGTATTCTGAAAATTGAGTCAGTTTTCGGCAGCGTATAATTGAGTCTTCTTTTTTAAATCTATCTAGTTATTTTTTTGATGAGGGAATTCAAGCGATTTACAGTAATTGACAAGGAATTAATAAGCTCAGCTTACTGTTTTTGGATGTTTTTTTTCAATTCTCTCTTGATGCCTCCCTTTGTGAATTAATGATTTTATGTAACAGTGTGCTTTGATTTCCTTCCCTTTATATTTGCATTTATGGTTTGTCATTAGGTTTACATAAAACATCTCACAGATGTCTATTTTATGCTTACTATTTAACTTCGGCAACGTACACTACCCTAGTACATACACTACATTTTCTGCCCAGTTTTGTTGACATCAAATTTGTATCTTTTTATAGTATGTGTTCATTAACAAATTACTGTATCAGAGCCATTTGTAGTACTTCTTAAAACTTTACACTAAAGTTATATAGTTAACAGCATCTAACGTTTCAGCATTAGATTATTGTGAATCTGACTACAGATCCTTCTGGATTTCCAATGGGATTATGTCCAATATCCTCATGAAATGAAAATATCCTAAGTAGAAAATACATTTAATACAGCTAACCTACTGAATGTCACGGCATAGCCTAGGTTACTTTACACAGTAGTCAACAATTGGGCAAAATCGTCTAACACAAAGCCTATTTTGTATTATTAGTGCTGACTTCCTCATTTAATTTATTGTATATTGTACTGAGAGTGCAAAGCCAGGAGCTGTAGCTCGCTGCTCCCGCTCAGCATCATCAAAGACTAAAGAACTCTATCCCTAATCTAGGTAGAGAACAAAATTCAAAGTATTGTTTCTACTGAATGCATCTTATTTTCACAAACTTGGGACGTTGAAAAATCACAAGTTTAACATTTTAGGTAGGGGCCTGTCTATGTTCTCATGCTACTAACATTTATTTCAGTTTATAGCCCTTTCAGTATTTCTTCTAAGGCAGGATTAGTTGCTGATAAACTGTTTTTCTGTGGATATTTTTGCTGGGTAAAGTGTTAAAGACAGTTTGGGTTCTCCTGTTTTACCCTTTTGCGATATCATGCTATCGATTATCAAAATTGTTGTATAAGAGAATTGTTAATATTTGCATAGAAGGTATGTATAATAGGTAGTGAACTGATTTTGAAAATGTATTTTCTCTTATCACAGCCTGATTAACTTAAATTTGAAACTGTGAATAGATTTAAATTTGCAATATCATGAAATATGTCTCAGTACTCACTGTACTATGAACCAAGATTGTCTTTTTTTGTGATAATGTCCTATTTGTAATATAATTTTAGTTTAGGTCATTCCAAATGAAAACTACGTCAAAAAAAAAACAAACCCTAAAAACACATGGAGAATTCTTTTTTTAACAATTTTTTTTTTTAAGATTTATTTTTTATTTATACATACAAGCTGGGGCACAGGCCAGAGGCGTGGGGCGGCGAGAGGGTTCACCAGAGACGGAGTGGGAAGCAGAACAGGCAGATCAGAAACACACTGCTGAGGGGAGCAGCGGGCGAGGCAGGAGAGGTCTGCCGCACCATGTGGGATTCTCCTCGGCCGGGTGTCGAACTCACGTCACCGCTGCCGACAGCTCCACAGCGCAGCGCTTAACCACTGCGCCACCGGGGAGGCCCATTTTTTTTTTTTTTGGAGAATTCTTGATAGAAATATTTTATTGCAATGTAAATATTTTAATATGTGAATGTGAACTTATCTATGTGGATTTTCTGTGCAAGGCAATGCTATCATTATAAAACACAGCTGTTTATATAACTTTGTTAAGTAATTTTTAATGTAAAAGACTACCTAGTTCTACAAATGTCATACAAGATAACCCAAATTAGAAATAATGAGTCAGGTTTACCTTTACTCTGCATCTTTACAAAAACAAAGACCAAAGAATATTGAAATAATTATATAAGTAATTTATTTTAAACAAAGCAAAATCTGGTTATAGCCATGTGGATTTAAGCTGTTCATTTTTGAACAGGGTTTAGTTTTTTATCAATAGCCTGTATCACCTCCATGAACTACAGAAGTATTCTGTCCTAGAACATTCTAAATTATCATAAACAGATTTAAATGATAAATAGAATTGAAATCTGGTTTCAGTATAGTTGCAGGATAATGCAGTGTGCCAATGCAGCTCTGTAACTGCATCCTAATACATTGTTCCTACAATTATGCAACAAATGTTTTTTAAAGACGATCATATGGCTGAGCAACATGATTTATTCTGCTGATACAAAAAGAACATCAGCTTCATTGTATAATGCTTTATCTTGAACTTTGTTGTATGTTGTACAGTTATCATGATAGAAATAACTTGAACCCCTTTGTTGTCCACAAGAAAAATTTAAGTCACAAAATAGCAAATGTATGGAAAGCAGAGATACAGAAATAACCATAAAATATAGAAATGTAAAACGGACATAGTCTAGGTAAAAAACACCAAGTTTAGTTCGTTATCTTGTAGTAGACACTATTGCAATATTCATAATAGTTTGTATCACTCTAATTCTTCTTGAATACTTAAAGGACAGAGAAAATTATTTAAATGTTCTGTTCTTTAGTTTCCTTAATCAAGTTAGCAGACGATACTTTTCTCATCTGATTGCTATACAAATGTGATAAAATTTATCAATATCTTTGTACCAATTAGGAATGCACCGTGTGTTACTGTGTGAGAAAAAAATATCTATGATGTGTTTGAACTCACAACTTGGTGTTTTTGATTTGACTCTTTCGAATGTAAAAAGCAGGCATCAACTTCTTGAAATTTGGGGTTTAATGTCTAAGAAAAAGCCATATAATTCAAAGTTAAGAGCTGAAAGTAAAACAGTGTGCTTGCTCTAGCCTTGTCATTTCACTAGTTGAGGAAAAAGTAATTTGTTTAACAACACTGCCTTAATGTCAGAAAGAGAATTTGACTCAGTCCTTCTGATTGTAAATTTGCATCTTTTACAGTATACAGAATACAGCTATTTTTATTGGTGAAACTGCTGTCTAAAGCAGGATATTTGTGTGGTTCCTTTTTCAGTAACTCCTCCACCTATATCAATCACACTCATTTCCATTGTGTCAGAACAAGCAGAAATAAAGCATTAGTCATGATGGCCATTTTGTTGATTACATTTTACCCAAGAGAAATGAATGTGATAGCATTTCTAGATTTTCACATGAGGAAAAACATTTCTGAGAGATTTTCAAACTTCTAATGTAGTACTTTAAATCTGTTAAGAGCGTGATTAATGTTCTGATGTTTTGACTATGTCCATTAAGATAGGAAAGCCAAGTAATAAATACAGAGATACTCTTTGTGTCTATGTATCATTGAAAGCATTAATTGATTTCATCTGTTCACAGAGCAAACATCATTTATGTGAGATCAAAAAGATCCTTCAGACATTACGGAAAAACCTGGAGAGGTAAGGGACTGGGATTATTCCCAGCAAAGCAGTTCATTCCTATTTTAAACAGTTCTTACTGCTAAACATTGAGAAAAGTGTCTTCATTGGATTAAGTGTACTTAAGCTCATAGATTAAATAAGACATATGCTTAAATGTTCTTTTTTGTACTTAGAATAGACAAACATAAATATACACACACATACCTCTATCCAGTCCCGTTTGTTTTCCCTTAAGATGTCCACATATTCTACAATATTCTCCAACCATGGATAAGTGTGACAGTAGTAAGAGTGCTGATTCCTTTTAAAAATTTTCTTTCTGTGGAGTGATATTTAGATAGGTCACTGTTAATGGGTCTTTTTTATAGTTATTTTAAAATATTAGTTATAGTCGTATAATGGATTCTTTATTTTGTTTAGATTTATTTAATTGTTAATTAAATCTTTTACATTTTGTATTCCCCTTGGGTAACCCATCACCGTGGTCCCTCTTGTCCTTTTCTTCCTCATAAGTATATAGCTGGTGAGGAAAACAAATAGAAAACAAACTACCACACAAAAATTAAAACTTTGAAGACATGAGTATTTAAGTTAAATAAAACAATGCTACCTCACTTTATTTTAGCTTTACTGTTCACCTGATTATCTGCATTAATCTATTGATACATGATCTCTAATGTCATCACTAAATCTGCTTCATAAACATAGCTTATTCACAGGAAGATTTTATCCCTGCTTGCATTGACTATAGCCTTATGATGTGTTCACTACCCAGCTCTTTGATGTCAAGAGCCAAGGGAAAGATCCTTTCCTGTATTCTCAATGAAATGCCTCAGGCATGTTTGCTGCTTGTTTCCTGTCTATTATCAGTCCCAATAAACTCAGATTTCACGTTTACTTTCACACATCATCTTCTGATACTTTATCAGGAGACTAGTTGGATAATTGTTTCTTCTTCCTTTCATGCTTTTTTCCAGGGCTGAGAGTCTGCCTTGCACTTTCAGATTAGTTGTCTTTCAGATCTATGCCTAGATCTTAACTAATTCCATATTTACAATTATTTTGTACTGTTTTCCTTTCTGTTGGCCTTAATTTGGTTGGTCTTAATTTATTTCCAGTGTAGGTACACATGCATAGGTTATGAAATGAACACCAGAGAGGAATAAATACATAGGTTAAAAGAGAATATTGACTTTGGAGGAACAAAAGCTTAGTTCCCTTCTTGTGGTTAAGAATCAAAAGAACACAATTTCTTTTTCTCCATGTCTCTGTATTCATTACTTTAAAAATTCAGTTATAGTTTGATTTCTGGCATGTGTAAACATAGTAGCTCTTTCAGATTTCTAATAGCACAATAGTTAAGTTAGAGTGACAGAAGGAGTAGCTTCTCTATTCCATCTTCAGGATTCTTGGCCAACTGTACCTGCTACAGTTAGACTACATTAATACATGGTGTACAAACTAAGTTGACACCTGTGAGTCCCTCATGGCTTTTCTGTTTAGTGATCCTGGCTAATTGGCAAAGGTGGATTTTTCTTTGCTTAAATAACAAACATTTATTAAGCCTATACTATTTTGGCATGTTCACTCTGGGAATGTGTGCATTTTATATTCACATATGAAAAGTTAAGTAACAGTGTACAGCAATTATATCCCAGATGTCACAAGTTAATATATGACTAAACCTCCAATTAAGTAAAAATGCTGCTTAGATTCTTAATTATACTAAAGTATATCAACCTCTCTGTGTTCACAAAGATGACTTTGCTCCTAGTTAGTCTAAGTAGAAGCACTCAGGTCTTGTCATAAAATGCACCTGTCTGCTCTTATCAAATAGAGTTTAGAGACACTATTTACTGGAAATTTTGTAATATGATTTATCTAGTTTTTTTGGTTTGCTATTCTTGTGATCTACATTCTTTCAAGTCAGTCCACTAGAATAACACACAATAGGCTTGCTCCAAAGAATCATGCTCCTGAACTACAGTTTTAATGTTGATATTAATATTAAATTTTATCAAAGAGCACTATAAGGAACAGCCGAGCAAAATCCATTTGTACTTGCAATAGGCCATTATTCAGGAATCTCTTCATATTATGCCACAGTTACTCTTTTATGACATACCACAAAAGAAAAATATTTTTGAGACTGCTGTCACAGAAATCTTTGCTTTCCCTAAGAATCACATGTTGCTTTCTTTCTAGTAACATGACTGACCCTCTCTAAATGTATTTATTGATATCAGGGTTCAGAGAAAAATTTGAAACACAAATCAGTAAGTTTGCTACTTCATATGTTATTGTGGAATATGATAAAAAGATAAAGGATGAAAGAGAAAAAGGGATGGGGGATCAGTTGGACCTTACCTGATATTCACTTACGGTCTTCATCACACAAAATCCATTTTGAAAATACTTTTAGTACAGTGTATTATTCCTTTCATAGAAGTTACTTAATTTACATTCTTTTACCTAATTTACATACAAAAATCATAAACATCCACTGGGAATATGTCTTCAAAATCCAAAGTAATTTCTATTTAATTAAAATTGGCATGGAAAGATGTTTAAGTTTAAATAGGGGGATAATTATTAATGGTTCCAGTTCAGAGTAATTGTTATGGCATATGGTGATTAATCACTGGACTATGAGGAATACAAGATAGTTAGATTTCCTTTTTCCTCAGAAACCTCATAGTCATTTAAGTAGCATTTCAAAATCATACTGGGAATAGAATTGAGAAACCAATCCATTTATAGTAGGTCAAAATCAAAAATAATTAGGAATAGATTTAACCAAGGAGATAAAATGTCTCTACACTAAACACTATGAGATAGTGTATTGACTCTACAGAGTCAATACAATCCTTATAAAGATTGCACAGGGTATCTTTTATAGGAGAGAAAACATAATTGTATACTCATATGGAACCAAAAAAAAAAAAAATACCCCAAAGAGCCACAGAAATCCTCACCAAGAACAAAAACACTGATTACATTATACTTTTGCCTTTCAAAGTCTACTACAATACGATGTAATCAAAGTATTATGGTACTAACAAAAACAGACACATAGACCAATGGAACAGAATAAAGAGTCCAGTAATCAACCCATGTATATACGTCAACTAATATTTGAGAAGGGATCCAAGATCACTCAGTAGAGAATAGACAGTCTTTTAAATAAATAGTGCTGGGAAATTGGATATTCCTTTGCAAAAGAATGAAACTAGATTCCTGTCTTAGACCACTCACAAAAATTAGCTCCAGTTGGATTAAAGACAAATACAGGATCTGAAACATCACGCCTAGAAATAAAGATCCTATAAGCTTTATTAAAATATAATTGCCATATAACATTGTTTGAGGTGTACTATGTTTATTTCACACATCTATAAAACACAAAGTAGTATATTAGCTATTAACTCCATCCCAACACATTTTTTTTTGAAAGCCACTAATTTGGCCTTATAATCTAAAAGGTATTTTCTTTTAGTTCATTTTTTTGTTTTGTTTCTTCATGTAGCTATATGAAATCATAGTCTTTTTTGTTCTCCAACTGACTTACCTCAGTAAGCTTAATATCCTCAGGATCGATCCATGTTGCTGAAAATTTAAAATTTCATTTTCCATTGTTTTTATAGCAGAGTTATATCCCATTGTGTATATATACACACCACACCTTCTTTGTCCAATCAGCTGCTAATAGACTATCGATTATTTCCACCTCTAGGATACTACTGAGCAACGCTGTGATGAATGAGGAGGAGCATATCATTCCTTCTGACATTTGGTTTTATTAGTGCTCCTTTCTAGTCCTTTTAATATAAACTGGATTTTTAACATCAGATTTTCCTTTTTTTCTCTGAAGTCTGTATTACTGTAAACTTTGCTCTTAGAATCACTTTTGTGTCATTTTTTACATTATGAAACACTGCTTCTTCTTCTTCATTTGTCTCCAAATTCTTTTTATTACTTTGATTTCCTCATTGACTTGATGATTTTGTTATTAAATTTTCGATTATCTTAATTCTATGGAAGAATATCTCAGTTTCTGGAGCATTGAAGTTCCTTCTTTATGACATTATATAACCTGCAAGTCACCTGGTATTTTTCTCTATCTGCCGTTATCTTGACTACAACCTTTAAAATTCATTCTCATGCTTTAAATATGTATCAGCAATTTAATGCTTAGCTGTCTTTTCAGCAGGTGGTTCCATGACTTTATTTTTTGGTTACTGTCTTTTTGGTCACCACCCCCTGCTCACCGAGGGCACCTGAGCCGCTGCACTCACAGGAGGGTTAGGCATGTAGAGTGGACCAGCAACTGCTGTGGGTTGTGCTGCATGGACTGCTACTTACGCATGATCCTGCTCTTCTCTTTTTGGGGTCCCCAATGTGAGCCTCAGCTGTCTACTGATTACTGCTCTACTCCCTGGTGCTAGCACAGATCCCAAAGAGAGCATAATCTAAATTACTTTATCTAAATTACTTTCTCTCTTTTTCCCTTGCTGGGGTCATGCCAAGCATGGGGCACCTCAGATTCCTTACCTGGGCCAAGGGTATGGGCTCCATGCTGTCTCTGCTCTCTCTTCCCCAGAACTGTTGACTGGGCCGACAACCCTGCATTTTGGTCCCTACCCAAGACCACCACCTCCATGTGTCACACTCCACTTGCCTTCCATGACATGAATGCTTATATCTTCCATGGTTCCTGTGTGGCTCTCTGAAGTCTCACCCCCAAAGTACTGAACACCCTCAGTGGTGTCCTGATCTTCATGAAAGAGGGAAACAGGGACATCTTAGATCATTCTTGGTGACATCATTTCTTGTCTCTGTTCTTTCATAGCTTCCTGAGTTCATTTTTGGTCAGTTCCTGGGTTTCCATTCATTCAGGGTCAGTTACTAAAAGCTCACTGTCTATCTTTGGTAGAAACATGTTCCCCTGATTCTTCATGATCCTTTTTGCCACCCATGGGTATCTGTGCATTTGAGGAAAACAGTCCAGCCCAGGGACCTTGGGAAGGGAGAGCTGATATCCTATGAAGGTGAAGCCCAATGTAGCTGATGTTCCCCACACAGACAGGGACTTGAGCAAGGAGGGCGGCAGACAAAGTGCTCTGGATTACTCTCCCTCATGCTCTCGTGGGGCTCAGCACTGACATGGCGTGTGCTGACAGCATATAGTCTCACAGATCCTGTGCCCCAGAGAGATGATTTAATAGTGGGGTCATGTACAAGAACCAGGCCTGTTCCGAGCAAATCCATACAAGTGCCTGGCCCTTGCATACCACTCTCATTTTCCTGAGGTACCTAAAGCAACCAGAGTAACCAAGAAATATAGTTATAGTACAACCACTTGGTGAAAATGTAAAAGGTAAGAACTCAAGTCTAAGTTACTGATACAAATTTTAAAAACATAGGGGGAAAATACCTCTAGGACCTTGACAACTCAAAATCATATGCAGCAAAAATGGTACCAAGAGGTGACGTTTAGAGTGATATGGCCTGCCTGATCACAAGGAGAGAACAACTCTTCCAAAACAATGCTAAAAGACAATGAAGATCATCGAAAATACATAGAATATCAAACAGAAGGCATAAATTGAAACTGTAATTTACAAACATTCAACATATGAATATAACTCAACAAATGAGATCAGGAGGGTGGGAGTTCAGCAAGATGGCTGCAGAGTGAGGACACAGGTGCCACTCTTACCAAGAGCCATGCCAAATTGCCACAGAACAACACCTGAAAGATAAAGTGATGAGCATTCACTAGACATCAGGAGCAACAGGATTTCAGAACTGGGCAGGAAAAGCTATGCTTGCACTGTGTTTGGAGCAACACAGGCCAGTACAATCCACAGGTGAGAGGAGAGGCTGCTGTACGGAGCTCCTCAGCTCTTGATTCAGGGACACCTCACAGACCACACACTGCACAATACTGTGGCAAAGGTGCACAGTAATGATGACTGGCTTGTACATAAGGCTCCCACTCTTGCATAGTTGGAACCTGATGGTAGGCAGAGCCAGATGGGATCACCTGGGTCTCCTCATGGAGGAGGCTATTGTCTGCAGCCTGTGGCTGTGATGTTCCAAACAGCTGCCTGTCACCCACCCAGTGCAAAAACCAGGACAAGCAGAGTGGGCACTCTACCTGAAAAGCAAAGAGAAAAATTCCCAGAATCTAAGCATACCTCAAGTATAGGCTTCACTCAGCACTAGCTCTTGCTTAGAAGTTGAGGCTGGTACAATACGAAATGAGAAATTTTAGCCAGTGAGTATTCAGGGAAGGGGATCACAGTGAATCCTCACGACACAATCTAGGTACCCACAGCACTGAGTTAGCTTGAATTCTTTTTTTTTTTTTTAAATATAATGGATATTTATTTTTGTTATTCGTATCTTTTACATTATTGTGTGTTCCCCATAAGTTACCCACCACCTGTTCACCTGTGGAGCCATCACCATAGTCCTCCGTGCTCCCCTTTTCAGCCCTCCCCCTCCCCTCCTTCCCTGCTGAATGTCGCTTTCTTATTTGGCTCCCCTATATTCCTGTTATAAGTGAAACCATTCGATAATTTTCTCTTTCTTTCTGGCTTATTTCACTGATCATGATCCCCTCTAGGTCCATCCATGTTGCTGCGAATTGCATGTGTTTGTCTTTTTTGAATGCTGAATAGTATTCCATT